>JAWPHD010013031.1:0-71459 GCA_037043455.1 Cyrtodaria siliqua
CTAAAATGTGAAACATAACGCACACATATGAAATCTTTCGCATTGCCTTTGCTTACTCTCCTAACGTTGCATACATTACAATGCGAAATGGCGCAATGCGCAATGCTTAATTCTCCTAACGTTGCAAAAAATTACAGTGATATCGTTCAATATAACGAGTTATTTTAAACTAGGCTATATTAGTGCGGGTGTATTAGAATTAAAAAAAACTATATTTTGCCCATTGTTTTCCTCGTTTTAGGCCAACATATTTTGTTAGAAACTGGGACCCATGACACCGATGGCCATAGGAATTGTACAAAAAAGTACCGCAATGAATGTTCCATGTTTTTCACCGTCATATGTATTACCGTTCCATCTTCGGGCTAGAGGGCTTGCACGGTAGCAAGCATTTTTTTTAATGAACCAGGTCTACGTCAAACAGAGACTGCACAATACACTTTCACATATTGAAATTCGTATAAGTTTAAATCTGTTTTAAGATTTAAAAACTTTCAGTGTAAACTCAATGGCGTTTACCTTTTCAGATTCTGCTACGGCAGAAGTTACATTGACGACGGTGAAGCATATACAACTTGCTGGACGGAAATGGGGGATCGAGGTTGATGCTTACTTTCAACGAATTCGGGACAACTGATTCAAATTTTAATCGACGGAGGTGGAGAACGCATACTACTTGTCAATCAACAAATACGGCAGCCTTGGTCATGTTCTATTTCCAGACGGTACTAATAAAACGTTCTTACGTATTCGCAAAATGGTCATTTTGTCACCACCCAAAACGGTGTTACGAAGAAATTCGGAATATAATAACATAATACAAACAACTAGTCATGAGAGACATTGGTAAACAATGCAGTCTCATCTTTTGAGTATAACGAAAACGGTAGGCGACTGAGAAAGGTCTTGAATGAACACAGTAAAATAGAATTTACCTACGGTAATGAACACAACCAACTATAGTTTCATTCAATGGGGAAAAGGTCAAATATACATACAATGGCAATTGGTCTTGTAGCAAGCATCTCAACTGACAGAGGGTACTGTCGTGCGTTATATATATGACGACATTGGCAATATGCAAAAGGTTGCTTGATGGGAATAACAACGTGTCAATTTACTTACTGCAGAGTACAATAAGCGTGGTAAGATTTCAAAGAAAACATTAGGAAACAATGCCTCGGTAGATTATGAATATGATTCCGTGTCTGGTTTACTAACGACACTAACACAACACGAAACAAGTACCCACATGGATCAGTCGCCTCCTTCTTCAAGTACGTGTATTCCAAACGACACAGACGTTATTTCCATGACGACACATGAAGGAATATGGAGATTTGATTATGATGCTGCAGGGCAACTCGTATATATGAGTCACCAGCGAGGGACCGTGACGAAGTACACGTACGACAACAGAAAAAATAGAAATACTGTGTCTGTTAATGGTGTCGAGAACGTAGCGGTCGTAAACAACATGAACCAGTATACAAAGTATGGAGATACCGAATACCAATATGATAAAAATGGTAATTTAATTAAAAAGAAAAATGGAACAAGTTTGGAAACGTACGAATTTGATGAAGATAATCAGCTTACGGGATATTCTTCAAATGGACAGACATGTGCCGTATCATACGATGCTCTTGGAAATCTTTACATAAAACAGTGCAACGGGAACAAAAACAAGCTATAATTGCAGACCTATTTGGAATTCATGGGGGCAAATGTTATAGAACAGGTAACTTTAAGCTAACAGTCTTATGTTTGTCCTAATATATCATGAGCTGTGTGGTGGCTGTAAAACGTCACATCACGACAACTAATCAGTTGTATTATTTTTGACTGGTCCTTTCGGATCACAAAGTCAAAACTTTGTGACTTTAAAGTAGAATATCGCTTAGGCCGGCGCTTTGGGGCATGAGAGGTTTTACACCTTGTATTTTCGTTTACATTAATAAAACCGGATTCTGCTACTTGTTTCTCTTGTTTGTGTTTGTTGTTGTCCGATGGATCACTGTCATTTTCAATATTTATTATAAACGTTGTAGGTTGCAAGAATACAAATTATAAAAAAGATGTCGCGTGCTTGACATGAATATTGAGATATGTTTTGTTGCATAAATACATTTAAGCATATTTATACCAATACTAGAAAAAAAATATATAATGAAGATAACGTGTCATTCGGTTTCATTTATTTGATTGTTTATGACGGGTATTTTAATATTTGTGACACTAATAATTGGTATTTTATTTTGCTAGTCGGAAACAAGTAAATTACAAAATGACGCTCACAAATATAAACGTAAACATGTTAAAATCCTAAAAAAAAAATTAATACACATTGCACTTTTTTACAGAGTGTAGAAATCGGCATAAATGAAGAAAGAGTCCACTTTTATCACGGAGGAGAGCAGATTGGATTAATTGCAATGCATTCTGGGAACGAAATGCAGTATTTCATGTTTGATCCTGTTGGGTAAGTTTTTATCTTTGATAAATTACACGTGTTTATGGCAATACAATTAACGTTGTTTGTATATGTATAGAATCGAAATGACAAAATAATTTACTGCAATCTTTTTTAATTGATATTTTAAAACAAATATTATCTAAAAAAAAAAAAAAAAAAAAGGTTTTATTTTATAGCAAGCTATCCTGTCAACATTAACCATATTTTACAACAGATGTGGCAATGTTTCTAAACCTACTGACTGACGAGGTATATATATATTAACTTACATATTTGGAGAATCGAAACTCTATAGACAAAATATAAATTGGCTTTAACCAGCCAGACCAAACCCAAAACTGGAGCGTCCTATTTAGAGTTACCAACTCATAATTCATTTTACTCATATTCAGTCACGGGTATTTTAAAAACGTTTGAAAAATGTTATACTTTTAATCTGCACATTTACATTACTATATGACCTAAACACCTGGATAGAGTTTTGATAAACCATTTTGTTTTGTAATTTTGCCGTTAGTTTGGCGGGTTAGTTTCTTTATCGCAATGGGGAAAACAGCCGCACACTAGAGCATAATATTGATTAAAAATTATACACATACATGTACTTTATTCGAAATATTTCATTCTAAATAAATCGTATGTCTTCAGCTCTGTTGTTTGGCATACTGAATGGTCAAGGTGAATTATTGAACAAGTATCGGAGAGATCCTTTTGGAGAAGGTCTTGGAAGTGTCAGAGTCCGTGCACTCACCGTTTACGTTCGTGGGTCAGTGGGGTGTGATGCAGCTTCAGGAAATGCCAGAGATGTACTTCATGCGTTCACGCGTTTATGATAGCAGTATCGGCAGGTTCATAAGCATTGACACGTATGGACTAAAAGCAAAGAGCAAGAACTTTTATGCATACTGCTTCAATAATCCCGTACATTTCAACGATCCAGAGGGAACTTGCCCCATTTGTTGGCTGCAGGCTATGGTGCATTGGAAGAAGGTTACAATTACTATTTGGATCACAGAGATGGCAGCTTCACTTGGGGAGGCAAGCATCGCTTTTCGTTAACGCTTTTATGTTATTACAACTAGTCTAATTTCAGTGTTACAGTGCCACTAGCGTCTCCGTGGCCGTGTGGTTAACGACGGTGCGTTGTATACCTTCCCGCATCAAACCGCCGCGGGTTCGAATCGCACTCGACTTGTAAGTGAGAAAATGTCGATTCTTACTGATGGCGGGAGGTGTACAGTACTGGTTCTACCCAGAAAAAGTGGGTAATCTGCCTCCACCATAAAAAATTCGACCGTCGTATATAGACCTTACATGTGTTGAAAAACACCATTTAAACAAATACAGTGTCACTGTTTTAATGACGTTGACGTATTTTAGAATTGATTGTTTGATCTACTAAAGGCAATCCAAGTTAACATATGAACAGTTTACAAACAGCAATTTGTTGTGTTGATATATGAAAGTTCAAACCTGTTTGATCGTTATACTTTCGGAATCAGTACCCGTGTTTGAAACTCTGGAGCAACTTTATCACCACACGGCCATTTTATGCAGCATTTAAATATTTGCAAACTATAGATCAAAGTATTTTACAATGCGCTATTTCAATCTTATTTTATAATTTGCACCTCGAAAATTGCAAATCGGTCACATTATGACGACAATATGCATTAAAGACGTCATTACGATTACATAGGAACACATCATATTGCGGTATTATGTCATTTTGCGAAGAAAATTCAAGTTATTGCTGTTGTGTTTACTGATGTTATAGACTATGTGTTATGTGAAAAACTCAAAGATAAGACCATCAAAAAATAACCTATGGAAGATGGAAATAATCACATACTGTTGTTGTTCCAGGAATGCATTGCAAATGTTAATTCGTATCTTAATTGGTTTACAGGTGCTGCAGGCGCTCTGGCGCACGGTGCCGTTGATGGCGCTCTCAGTTCGGTTAAACAATTTGCTGCTATTGCAAACGCAGTTAAAGGTGGTGTCAAATATGCCTATGACCACAGGAACGGTGGGTTCACATGGGAAGGTATGTTTAATCATGGTATTTTATCAACTGTATATTACTTCCTGAACAATTGCCTGAACAATAATAATACTAAAATAATAAGATTAATACACAATCACATACGGATGGTACAATTCGGGTTAAGCTCTGTTCGCAGGAAACGATTTCAGATAATGAAACTAGTATACATATCACTTGAAATAATACGTATGTTTTATGCTTAGATTTTATTATTACAGGTGAGGCTACTGCAGTCGGCAGAGGGCTTTGGGACGGATTCGTGGGCTCATCAAAATTAAGCCCATTTAAGAAAGCCTTACTTGGAGATATTGCCGATGTGGCACAGTCCTATATAGAACACCGGATGGATAATGACCAGTATACATTTAAGGACGGATTGAATGACTTCACTGATGGAATATTGGATCGGGCAGCAGATATGATAAATGACGCTCTTTCCGATGGCATACCAATTCTTAAAAACGAAGTAAATATATTGTTTTAGGTTGTTTGCTAATATAATATATTATTTCATTGGTGGATACAACTCTAAGAATTGACTGGTTTTTCTCCTAACGACCTAGATACTATAGCGATTGGATTATTCCATACTTCCGTCAACCCCACAGTCCCATAGGCTTCCTGAACTTTGCCATCCTATTTGATATAATATGTATTCGTCCATTATAAAACCAAAACTTGAGGAAGAGGTATTGGATATTTTGAAAATGAAAACGTCGACAATGTAAAATTGTGTATTCATTGTTGTAAAATCTTAACGAGTTAAATTCTGCTATTCACAAGTCAAATTCGATAACGGACGCCAGTAACAAATAATCAAAACCCCTCTCATGCTAAAGTGTCTGGACTCTTGCTTAGTTTGTCCAATATAAGAGTTACGATATGTCTGATATATACCATGTCAAATCTAGGCTTTTTTCGCCTATGATTTTTCACCGGTCCAGCCAATTTTATTATTCAGGGCCTTTTTACCAGTTTTGGGGAAGGGGCCTTTTGGCCTAAATTGGGGGAAAAGTCCATACACTTTTCAAAGGTAAGTTTCAAAAGTGGGGAAAACTGCATGATTTTAGAAGAAATTTGGTTGGGGAAGGGACCTTATACAGGCCGCTGCAAAGAATGGTAAAAAGGTCCTTTTCAATTCTGGGACAAACCTCTTTAATATCCTGATGAAATAATCAATTGAGTTAAATGTACTCCGTCACTGACCACCTCTCCTTTACAGCTTGACCATGTGTTAGACGATATTAAAAAGGCAGTAAAACAGGAAATAGAAGCCGTTGTAGATTGGATCAGATCTCATGATCCGGTAAGTTTATTTTATCCGACGCTGTGCAATTTATTCACTTATTCAGTATACTATTTAAGGCTAGTTGGAATCTTGTTTGTCTTTGATGTTTTCATTAATTATACATCATCTTTATTTGAAATCTACGTTATATATTGCATGTTCTTTTTATCTTGTATAACAATATCTCATGATTAAATGCCGTTGCTTATAAATCCGAATAATGTCTAGATTCTAAGTCACTTCAATTGCAAAAAACAGTTTACTTATCATTGTTTACCTTATCCCAATGTTTGTTGCTACAAACAATCGTTTTGATAATCGGCTTAATCTTTGTCAATACCCGATTTGAATCACTGAGAAGTATTATATTCACAATGGGAGATAATTAACGATTGATAAACAAAAGCGGATTATTCAAGATATTTTATCCCATATACATTATTTTATCTGTGAATTACAGATGTCACAAACTTTAAAATATAATAAAGCATACTATATTCAACACAAATAGTCTTTTATACATCTATAAATCAGATTAAAGTATTACCGTAGCATCATTCTTATAAGTAATTTATATCTTATATAACACATATGCATTTTTAACTTGATTATGTGACAAATATTTTCAGAATGACTTGATCGGGCCACCAGGTTACGGAGCTGCCCGTTTTGTTAGTAAAGATACTACATTGACGTATAAAATCCGCTTTGAAAATGACGAAAACGCTACGGCTCCAGCTCAACGAGTGTATGTCGAACACAAATACAGCAATTATCTCGATCCTCAATCCTTTGTCCTTGGCGAATTTGTTTTTGGAAATCTGACTACAGCAACCCCTCAAAGTAGTAAATATGTCCAGGTAAAATATAAAACACATGTGAAATACATGTAGCATCTCACAACGCTTTTCCGGGTAAATTAGATATAAAATCCAAGGAGCATGTGTGAAATAACACTTAATGTACATATGTAAATAACTTATTAGAACATGTTTAACTTTCTAGAACGATGTGACCAAATATCCCATAATAACTCGCTCGCCCGGATGCGGTAACATATATTAATATATTAGCACGACCCAAATTATAATAACTATTTGTGGATATCATTATAAAACTATTTTGATAGTTCGCACACTCCTGACCCATGCCCCTAGCTGGTACCCATTTTTTGATGGCCTGGCTATTTAATGAAAACAAACTAAAACAAAAAACCTTTGGTGATCCCCATAATCTTCCTTGGGCATATATAAAAGTGTCTGCTTTGTTCTTGACATTTCTTGAAAGATGATAACGTTAAAATAATCTCTTAAGATATGCAGCATCTTTTATTACTATTTACCTATTTTTCTTATATTACATGTATATTCTTCCGGCACACTGTAAAACCGTACGAACTTCTTATCTCGATTCTATTATTATGTGTTGGTATGACCAAAGAGAGTTAACCGGTCACTGTAGTGGCATGGGAAATATTGCCGGTGTAGATTGGGTCAGATGGGAAGATTGCAATTGGCATCATGAATAATGAAGGGTTTTTTGTGTATCGCGTGTTTATTGTAACAATGAAAGACGTCTTAGTTTAACTCTGATATATATGTACAAATGTAAGCGTTTCCCGTTATGTCCTTGTTTCTCGCATTTCACTACCCGTACCAGCGGCTCCCCAGCCTACCCTTCCACGGCGGCTCTAGTACAGCGCTGCCCCCAGCTTGATTTCAGCAGCGAACGGCTCTGGGACGTCTCCCGGGACCATGCCGTCTGATTCATCATCGTTGTTTTAAAAATTGAAGAAGTTATGAAATTAAAAAATGCTTTTTAAATACATTTTCCTTATTTAAACTATATTTACAAATCTTTGTTTCACGTTATTCGTTTCGGAAAGGAGCGGAATTAGGATCGTTTGATGATATTCCTACGAATAAACCACACGAAATTTGATTTAAATCCGAGAAATTGACCGAAATATTTAAAATTTAAGAGTAATCTTATGTCATGTACATACATTTTGATATGTTGGTTACAATATTTGTCCAAACATAGTAAACATTTTGAAAACAAATTGGTCAGCACATTTGGTTTATGCCAGTCTTTTGTTTTTTATTAATTGCAAATAGATGTCTATAAACATGACGGCTGAGATGGGTTTGTACGTAAACGTTGTTGCTGGGATTGATCTGGCGAAGCGCATGGTATTCTGGGAGTTCCAATCACTGGATCCGGAAACAGGTATAGATTCTAGATTATATTTAACTCTATTTACCGTCATACTTCTCTAGAATATCTTTTATCTGTGTACTGATAACTACGATTTAACGATACTTATATTTTCTTTTTTGTTTTAGTTCATCAAAATATTTCTTAAAAAAAGGTATTGATACAAATAACAACATCACCAACATGCATAGAATATAATATATAATACAAATACCTGTAACAGTCGAAAAGAAAATATTTTATAATGTGAAGTAGAATTGGTAACTGAAGCACCAACAACTATCCTTTATGCTGAAGATTAACTTACACTATATGCATACTTGATAAATGTGAGTATGTGGATGTTCAAGGGGAAGCACCAACAGATCCTACCGTCGGATTTCTACCACCGAATAACGGATCAACTGGACAGGGCTACGTGACTTTCTCAATAAAACCAAGGGAAGATGTTCCTCATCTCGCCACCATACACACCAATGCCTCTATATACTTTGATGAGAATGAACCAATTGACACGCCAGATGTATTCAATACAGTAAGGATTAAAAAAAATATTCTGGTGTTCAATCTCTGTCTGTCTGTCTGTCTGTCTGTATGTCTGTCTGTCTCTCTCTGTCTCTCTCTCTCTCTCTCTGTCTCTGTCTGTCTCTCTCTCTCTCTCTCTCTCTCTCTTTGTTCGATTATGATCATAGTATTAAATCAACGCTAATGTGAAGGTCAATACATACCGAAAAGTTGATACATTGGCAGCAACGAACGCAAACAAGTGAGCAAGTGAGAAAAGTAGCAGACTCGGTTTAATAGCGACCGACAGTTTAATAGCGAGGTTGTGTTCACATACAATCGATTTAAGCTAACCTGTGGACTTTATTGCCTACTGAATGTTGCAAGTGGATAACACAATCTTCACCACTTTTTATGTTATGTATTGTCTTTTTCAATGACTGTTTAAATATGCTCATTTAAATCGTTTTGTGGTGCAGTGGGGACCTATGATGCCATTGCGTTTGATTGTTGTGGTTTTTATAGGAGCATTTTGCTCATTTTGTCTATTAGAGTTACTATAGGTTGCAACACATCTAACGCCCCTGTATATATGAAACCACTAATTATTTTCCCCATAGACACCAATGTTAAAGTGTCACATATTAATGATTTGCTGTAAATTCAACTCAAGTATGGATAATGCAGCAGTGTAATGTTCATATAGAAAACTAATTTTCCACTTGAAAAATCACCAGAAAAGGTGGGCTCACAAGAAATGTAAAAAAGTTCTTGTTTGTTTACTAAACAGGTCTGTTTTCATTGATTGACTATTTTCATTGCTCACAAAATTTCGAAAATGTTCATCAGTGATCCAGTAAAACCTATTAATACGCTTTTTATACATATAACCACAAATTCGAATAGAAATGGGCAGTTTTCCCCTACTTATAATGCCCATTTCCATAAAAAAAGGAGGGATTACTTTTTATTACAGGACCTACATTCGACTATACCTCGGAGGTTTACATGTAATTAGTGGTGGTAAACCTGTAACCGGCTTATGTGTATTCGATTTTAAAACCATAATGATTGGGTCGAATATCCCAAAGGCCCAACAAGAAATAGCAATACCTTCACAACATTAAAAAAAAGAATAATAAAGGAAATATATGTGATTGTAGAACCAGGTACCATTTATATCCCATATCTTTTGAACAGATAGATGACAGCATACCCACATCCGCGATATCAGTGGTAGAGGAAACACGGACTGCCGATAGCGTGACACTTTCACTTAACTCTTCTGATTCCGGGTCAGGGGTCAGGCATGTAGACTTGTTTCTGGAACAAGGTAATGTATAATCTCTGATCACCTGCGAATTATATACCTCTATTGAGTATTGAGTATGTGTGTCGAATTAAGCATTTGTGGCGCCAGTGTGTATACATTTTTTCTTTCTTTAGTTTCAATACTAATTAAACAGAGTTATTTATGTTTATTTTCCGTTTATAAATCAGTAGATTTAGAAACTTAGCCAACTGTGATATTTCAATTGTAATTTAAAGTCAATTTATTTCAAATAGTTCCAACAGTACAAGTGTTTTAGTACAGTGAATTTGAAAACTGGAGGTTTCAATTAACTATGATTGTATATAGCAATACAATATTAAAATGCTAACAAGCTTTGTGGACGATTCTGAAACGGAAACGTTGCCCTCAAGCATGTGTGCTGTCGCCAACTAGTTTTGTTACGTTATATTGCCAGAGAGCGAATATACCTTATTCCGAACGGGAGTTACAGAAACGATAGTTGTCATGCCTCTTGAGCCCGGAAGCACATATTCCGTTGTAGCGATAGCAGTAGATTACGTCGGAAACAGAGAATTATTGGAACAAATTGCACAGGAGAGCATACTGAAAATAGAGTATATTGGAATAACAGGCAAGTTTGGCGTTCATTTTTGTCACTTGTAGATATCTGAAATTATATATTTTAAACAGGTATTTGGATACTTTAAATAAGTATAGGCATATTTAAATAATTGATCTTCTATAAGAGAAATTATTATACCTAACTGTAAACACTCCATGTAAAATCCCCATACCCTGCCGGGTTGATATTTCGCGCTATCACCCTCAACGCATCATAGCGGGTGATAGCGCAAAATATCACCCCGTTAGCTTTTAGTAAAGCTCAGTTCTAAAAATAGATTTGTTCAACAACAACACTTTTTCCTTCAGTATCGAGTATATTAGTATATTAGGAGTATTTGTTCGGTATAATAAAATAAATGTCACATCCTCTTCAGGGTGCCAGTTGTCGCCTCGGTCGACATTAAATTCTCAGAGAGAATGTGATATTTACATAATATCACATTACTTGTCTGACCTGACATTTTTCAAGTTGGCATCCCTGTTGTCAACCATTTATGGTGTCGCATGCTTCGCTTCTATGTATCCTTGTTATTGTTGCTTCGGTTGACTACGTGTTTCGGTTGACTGGTTGACTACGTGTTTCGGTTGACTACGTGTTACGGTTGACTGGTTGACTACGTGTTTCGGTTGACTACGTGTTTCGGTTGACTACGTGTTTCGGTTGACTATGTTTTTCGGTTGACTGGTTGACTACGTGTTTCGGTTGACTACGTGTTTCGGTTGACTGGTTGACTACGTGTTTCGGTTGACTACGTGTTTCGGTTGACTACGTGTTTCGGTTGACTATGTTTTTCGGTTGACTGGTTGACTACGTGTTTCGGTTGACTACGTGTTTCGGTTGACTGGTTGACTACGTGTTTCGGTTGACTACGTGTTTCGGTTGACTATGTTTTTCGATTGACTGGTTGACTACGTGTTTCGGTTGACTACGTGTTTCGGTTGACTTGTTGACTACGTGTTTCGGTTGACTACGTGTTTCGGTTGACTACGTGCTTCGGTTGACTACGTGCTTCGGTTGACTACGTGTTTCGGTTGACTGGTTGACTACGTGTTTCGGTTGACTACGTGTTTCGGTCGACTACGTGTTTCGTTGGTTGACTACGTGTTTCGGTTGACTACGTGTTTCGGTTGACTGCGTGTTTCGGTTGACTGCGTGTTTCGGTTGATTGCATTCTTTGAATGCTAAATTTGCTGTTTGAATCGTGTATATACTTTTAGATGAATGTGACTGCTCCAGCCATGGCAACTGCTCGATTGGCTCGAGAATTTGCGTGTGTGATGACGGCTACTATGGAACACAGTGTAATACTAGTAAGTCGATTGCCGAATGAATCACATATCTATTCATTTGTATTGTGTTTGTATAACAAAAACATCACATTGTTATGTAATGATCCTTGGTATCATATTTCTTTGTGCATTGCGATCAGTCCACCTTCTATAATGCATACTTTTACATCTAAAATTAAACATATATGTACATTTATCTTACAATAATAGTTCTTAGAGGGTAAACGAGCAAGCAAGTCTGTTAAATTGTGCTCACACAATTGTATAAACTGGATAAAAGGGACAATACAACCACTGTTTTTGTTAAAATTGTAACTGAATCGTATGTGGATTTTCTTTTTGATGAAATATTTTGATTCCATTGCATTGTTTTTTTCCTTTTGTTCCTATATATGTTTTCTTTGATATGTTGCTTGTTAGGAGGACCGTGTGGAAGATTCATTTTACTAACTCAGCTGTTTATTTATAATGAACTAGTCAGTTCATTTCAAGTTCATTTCAATTAGTAAATGCAGACTTGTGTTATGTTTAAAATTTCAATAAAAGTGGAATTGAACTATCTGTCAATACTATAGTTTGTTTCATATATGTAAATGACATATAATTTTTTTGTATTCGAAGCTGAACGTCCAATTGAACCTCCTGTACTTGAACTAAGAACTTCATCAGGAGTAGCTTCAGACGACATACAGTTGTATATATCCGCCCGTAACTTGTCGGGTCCGGTCGAAAATATGACGATCAGTATAACTGGTTTCCCGGAAGAAACGTTTTTCTCCAAAGGAACTATGACAACAAATAATACACTCGTTCTTTTGTCTGACGAATTTGGTAACATTAATATGACAACTCCTGATACATTTAGCGGAAACGTAACATTACACATTGGAGCTACACAGACCTCGCAGACACGGAGCATATCCAGATATGCTGCAATGGTGATTAGAGTGTATCCTGACATCAGTGAGGTCTCCATAGAAGTTGTTGGGTGTTTCAGAGAGGTTGACAATAAGACAGTTGTAGATTTCAATATGACGGTTTCATTTGATAATACATCAGATTCTGTACCTTACACTCTAACTCTGAAAGTACCAGTTTGGGCTTCGATAGACACGGGGACGTTTACTGGGGATGGTGTATACACAATTAAAGATGCAACGGCCCAACCACGTGTTGACCTACATGGACATTTTGAACCAATCTACGGGACAGTGTCGTTAGCACTGGAAAGGCCATCAAGCAGGATTGGTGCAGCTGTTTTCGAGAAGAAATATGACATCTCTGAGTTTTGTTCAGGAGGTAATATTTGTTTTTAAATTCATGGTGTAAAGTCTTTGTAAAATTAAACATTAAGTTAAACGTCCCATCATATCAATACCAGCGTATAAAGTAAACATTCTTAATCCTACTGAAACGAAGGCGTTCTAGATCAGTTCATGTAGGAGGCGTTCTAGATCAGTACATGTAGAAGGTGTTCTAGACCAGTTCATGTAGAAGGCGTTCTATACCAGTTATGTAGAAGGCGTTCTTGATCAGTTCATGTAGAAGGCGTTCTAGATCAGTTCAAGTAGAAGGCGTTCTAGATCAGTTCATGTAGAAGGCGTTCTAGATCAGTTCATGTAGAAGGTGTTCTAGACCAGTTCATGTAGAAGGCGTTCTAGACCAGTTCATGTAGAAGGCGTTCTAGATCAGCTCATGTAGAAGGCGTTCTAGACCAGTTCATGTAGAAGGCGTTCTAGATCAGTTCATGTAGAAGGCGTTCTAGATCAGTTCATGTAGAAGGCGTTCTAGACCAGTTCATGTAGAAGGCGTTCTAGACCAGTTCATGTAGAAGGCGTTCTAGACCAGTTCATGTAGAAGGCGTTCTAGATCAGTTCATGTAGGAGGCGTTCTAGACCAGTTCATGTAGAAGGCGTTCTAGACCAGTTCATGTAGAAGGCGTTCTAGATCAGTTCATGTAAAAGGAGTTCTAGATCAGTTTACGTACCCTTTATTTAGTTTAATGATCATTGCAGCTTTGGTGATAGGTATATACTGAACTGTTCTGAAAGAAATAAAATTAGTTTTCGAATAAATATTTAGATTAATATATAATATTAAAATACATTTAATTATATTAACGCATTTTACTAGATAACATTTTTTACAGATTGTAATGAACATATGTATGGAATAAACTGCGAAAACAGTTGTGTCTGCAACCCTACCCACACAACACATTGCAGCAAATTCGACGGCTCTTGCACATGTATGCATGGATGGACTGGAATCACGTGTAATGATGACGTAGATGAATGTAAACAAAATGCATCCCTGTGTATCGACGATGAAATGCGTAGATGCTTTAATACACCAGGAAGTTTTAGTTGTGTGTGTCTTGATGGATATATCGACATCAATAGCACATGTACAGGTTAGTGTAATTTATATCTAAATTGTATTAGGTATATGATTTCAAGACGTCAATTTAATAGTTTTTGAAATGTAAAATGTAGGACTTTGGCTCTCTGCGTAAATGATGCAGAGACAGCTGTTCAATGTGTATGTTTGTGTGTGAAGTTTCAAGCTGATCCAAGAGAACTACATGGGATACTGTGATAACAAGTTCACGTTATAGAGCACATATAATAATGTATAATAACTAGATAGTTAAACTTTCTACGTTTAAAAATAATGAAGTCGACGAACATCTCCGACACTAACCTATAACCTGGAATGTATAATTTATTCAATCAATAACTGTCTTTTTATATTTACTGTTTTAATTTGCAGTTACAATATACGCCAGAGTTAAATAAATAGAGAATAGTGTCAGTGTGCCTTTAACTATCAAGTTTATTAGGCGAGGCTTAGAAAACGAAGAATGGCGAGGCGATGTAGATTATCCACTTTTTCTGTATGAATTTCTATTATTACCTATTTCTCAGAATGTTACGCTTATCGAGGACTCCGCGATGTTGTTGTTTGTTGTTTGTTTTATGACGTCAGGCAACGTTACGTGCATGACGTTAGATAACGTTACGTACAATAAACGCCGAAGGATTCCGCATTGATTTGCTTTATTGGTCAGTGCCTAATAAAGCAAAATGTATTAGGTCACCCCTTTATCAGGCAGAAAAGTGCATATCTGCACGATAAAGCACAAATGAACTCGAAACATTTCCACCCAATACCATTATTTCAAAAAGCGCTAACGTTACTTTTATTGTCATATTTATTTTAAGAATGTGATGAATTCATTTACGGTTTCAACTGTTCCCTGAATTGCCCGTGCGTGAAAGACCATGCGGACAGCTGCAGTAATGTTAATGGTTCATGCACGTGTAACGACGAGTGGGAGGGTGGTCTGTGCGACATTGACGTGAATGAGTGTGCTCTGAATAAGACTATTTGTGTCGAAAACGTCCATACCGACTGTCAGAATAAAGATGGCGGGTTCGATTGCCCGTGTCTGGTCGGATATTATCTCGCAAATGAGACGTGTATTGGTAAGCATGCATCATATAAGTAAAGCTCAAAACGTAAATTTAAATTATGTTTTTGGTAATTCGTTATAACATGTGTTACGAGTATTTGGTATTTCCTTTGAAACTGTATTATTATCTTTAAAACTGTATGTTGTTCTATTGTTCTTATTCTTCGCTTTCGTGAATGGCGTTTTACATCATTAACTGTTCAGTGCTCAGTTATGCACTATGTTATAATACAATTGAACAATATAGAATCAGTCTTTATAATTATCTATATGACTTATTGAGTTGTATTTAAAACCCTTTTTGGATTGTTCTTACTTTAAGATAATTGTGTAGCTTGTGATTGGATGTGATGATCAAGTCTGTAATTATACATATAGTTGAGATTTACTAGTTTATTCACTTTCACAAGATATGAATAAGACAATAATTGACAAGGCAACAGCATATTTGTGTAGCCATGCTAAATGCAATTCTCTCTTAGTTTGCTAACTATGTTGTTTCTGATTTTCAAAAGAAAATCCAGCTGTTGAAACCACGCCTGCATCCGCAGACAGACAAACAAGTAAGTTGATTACAAAAATAATTATTTATCCTTGGTCACTTCACTTGGAATTCAAGATGCACAGAAATCTTTATAGAACATTTTGAACACAATATGTTTGTTTAACAGGGTGTTCGCTGAAATAAGTTGAATATAAGAGTTACCAGCGTAATCAATGTTGTGTTGTTATACATTACTTAAACCAGTGACTATATCTAGAAGTTATGTATCATATAAATAATTACGTCACATAACGTTAGATAAAGTCAAAAAGTTAGATACTAGTTATGTGGTAAATATACTCATAATTATCATATAATCAATAACGTCACATAACGTTAGATAACGCCAGAAAGTTACTTATGAGTGATAAATAAAATCTTACATTGATTATTGGATGTGTTTAATCCGACAAGCCTTCGCATACTATTATTATTGCCAACCCTTTTATTAAAATGCATCATACATAAAGCACTCATGTAAGATCCTGATCATATTTATTTAAAAAATAGAAGCCTTATACTCAATGTATCATAAACTATACAATTTACGCAATAACTCTTACATTATTTTGTTTGAAGGACCTTTTCTGACAATGGGCCACCTTTTTAAAAAAAAAAAATATTGATTGATTTAAAAAAATACATATTTTCCATGCTCTAAGGTGAGAAGAAAACGAACGTTGAGATTCACATCGATATAGACATACCGTCAACAGATAACATTAACACTGCGGTAACGTACGAAAAATATCAACAAGAGGCTACTGTTATGGTAATTAACATTTTCTTTAAAAGTGTCTTGTTCTGCTATTAGTGTCTTGTTCTGCAATTAGGATAGTTGCTTTATATTTATGTATTTACGTGTATGCATTTTTACATAATGAAAGACGGGTTGCGTCAATCAATTACAATAAGTATGCATCAATCACTCTATCAGTGAGAGTAAATGGCTGCCGTATGGTACATCAAGATAGCAGGAACGAAAGGTAATATTATTATTAAAAATTCCGTTGTTATGTCTTTGGCACCTCAATGCCGTTCAGCACTTTCATTAATTGTAAGTTGGCAATGGACATGTATCTAACGGACTGGGAAAACGGTCAAGTGATGTCGGCCGATGATAATAGATGCTGTGCAGGCGGCTTATGTTGTCGGGATATTGAAGATGGTTAAAATAAGCTAGTGCAAATGCAGAGGTCATTAGAGTTTATGGAAAGTGGAAAAAGACTTAACAGAGATTATTGACTTTCAAGCTTAGATCAGCTTAAAAAAACTATGTTCTATTTTGAAAATACTGCTTTCTCTTTGTATAGGTTGTGTTGCAAAACTTTAATTTTGTTTATCTTGTGATTGTATACACACACTACATGTCGGTCAATGCTACGTGTCGTATTAAAGATGCTTTACGGTAAACGGACTTAAAATTAAAACAGAATCACCTTTTATACTCTTTTTAACAAAACGCATTGTTGCAAGTTAGTGGGACTCATTACTTTTATGTCAATGATTATTTATAGACGTCACGTGCTGGTTTGTAGAATTTATTGTACATGGAAATGTTTCTGTCCACAGCTCAGTAGTTACTACCGCAGCATTATGGGCATCGGATTTATACGAGTTGATATTATATCTCTAAGGTAAACAGCTATTTTTTTTTAAAGTTGAGTTCGACCTTTCCACTACCTACTTTAGTTTTTATAGGTTTTTATATTTTGAATATAGCAAACGAATGTTTCGAATGTATAAAAAAGCATGCTTACGTAAAAGAAGTACAAAATACACAAGGACAAACCATTACGTGGCCCCGCCTTAATTCCATTAAGCGATGGGAAAGCTAATATTCGCAGGATTTATAACGATTATTTCGACAATAAAACACGTTTAAAAACATTTTTCCTGGACAAATGCGATAACTTGTTTGAAAACACCTATTAAATGTTTTAATTTTACAATATGCAAACCTTTTAAGCCGAAAGTAAGGTTTCATTTCATACCCAAGCCAACCCCATTTTTGATTCTTGGAGACGGGGTTGGATGGGGTATGAAAGTTAATACTCGGACCACGTAATGATTGTTAATGTCTGAAAAACACAGTTAATATAATTGTTACCCAAAAACAAGTTTTCTCATTTATAACGTCATGCTGTAATCTACTTTTGTATGTATTTTAATGACGAAATACAGTATGTATAAATCAAATTAATCACATGCTCTGTTCTGTTCTATATAGAATAGGAAGTTTGATTATCGATCATAATGTCGTAACGAGAAATACGGGATATGTGTCTCAGGAGTTAGCAGTTGCTATTCATGAACTAACTAAAGACACCGATCTACAGTTCTTTGGTAACAACATCACAATCAAAGAAGTGATGGTGGAACATACAAAAGGTGAGTATAATATGTGCATTTTTTGCTATTTTGAAAGAATGTACAATTATTGGTTTGATTTGAATTTATTCAGCAATGAAAATAATTTTCATTTATTAATGTCAATAACACCAACATGATTAGCGTGTATCAATGACATGTATTGTTGCGAAATATATAGAAATACAGGTTTTGAGTTGAGTGTCTTTTTAAAATTTATATTCTCAGTTAATGTCAACGAAAACAACACGGAGACAAACCTATGCAAGAGTTTTTCAGCCATAAGTCCATGTCGAGAAAGATCGTCATGTGTGCTTGTGGGCAACATCCCAACATGCAGGTCGGTATTACTGCTTTCATCTCATTACAAATAATAAACACATTTCGCTTTAAAATACGTTTTCTGTTCACTTTTAACGCCTATTATTTAAATGTGCATGTTTAGATAGCTACTATTATTTACTACAATAACCGTAAAATAACTTTAATTTACCGCCCTAATTTCGTCTGCTTTCAAAATAATTATTGTCAAAAATGTGCAAGCGTTCAGAATAAAAATCTGTGTTAATACTTTCAAAAAATCGATATATTTAGCACACAATGCCCGTCTGTTCAAAACAACAATTGAACAAAAAGGACTTTGAACCAAGAGCAAAAATGTAGGGAGATACCTAGCCCGTCTTAAAGAAAGGCATTACGTGGTCCCGCCTTAATTTCCTTTAGCGATGGGAAAGCTTATATTAGCAGGATTTTATAACGGATATTTTCGACAATAAAACACGTTTAAAACATGTTTTAATGAAAAAATGCGATAATCTGTTTAAATTACCTATTAAATGTCTTATTTTAATAATTATATACAAACCTTTTAAGCCGAAATTAAGGTTTTATTTTATACCCCAGCCAACCCCGTTTTCGCTTCTTGAAGAAGGGTTTGGGTGGGGTATGGAAGTTAATACCCGGAGAACGTAATGGACAACATGCTAATAATCGTGAAAACATTTCTCTAGATGCTCAGCCAGGAGAGCAGTTTGTGTTCTTTTTTTGGTGTGTACGGTGTTTTGAAAACGTTGTTATATTAGTGTATAGCAAGATGTCCGCCTTCTTAAAATTAAGAAATGCCCGCAAATGACATACTTTCCAACAACACTTTCCTTATTGAATTTTACTAATTTATAATGTAAAATATGCTTAAAATGATGTGTTATTATTAAACATTCATTATAGTTTTATCCCAAACGTAGATGTGAACAGGAAGTGAGGCCATCACGGAAAGCAGTCATTCAAAAACACACTTTAAACAAACAATTGCATGTGTATATATACATTTGAGAAAAGGGGTACCGCCCTGAAGAAGGCATATTAAGGTTTGAATCGGTTTCGCCTACAGCGCTTGTTACACCCTCCTGCCATTCCAATAAAAACGGGGTGTTCATAGTATTATCTGAGTTTGATGTTCATTGCAATAGCATGTGTATGACGATTACTGCGACAGTAGTTTTATTATTTACTGGTCCTGTGGGATAATCGAGCCCAGTATAGGTGGCTTTGAATTCGAATACCGCTTAAGACGGTGCTATGGGTCGTGAGAGGTGATGTTTCTTACATTGCCTCTCATGAACAGACTCAATAAAACTGAGTCTGCTACTTTATTATCTTGGTTGTGTTTGTTTCTTCCAAAGGATCTCCATTAGCAGTATTTATTTTGTCGAAACAAACATTTACCTCTGACCATATCAAATCAACACCTTGTTATAAAATCACTGGATTGTCGTATACATGCTTCATTAACTGCACAACAGACTCAAACTATTGTTTCACCGATTGTTGTATCCAGTTTTATTCTACATCTCCATCAAATTATATCGATTGTTGTCTTTTGGAGTATGCCCATTGCAGTTATATTGCCGTTCTTAGTACTGCTATTAGGTGACTTTATTCCTGATAGATGGCACTAATAACATGGCATGCGCATACTTCTAATATAAGCACGTTGAAAGCACGATGAAATTGAAATCCGGATGACCCGGTTCAAGTTCATGTAATCCGGTTAAATGTAAATGTTAATCAGGCCTTGAATTCACCAACCATTCTTGAGAATATTCTTAGACTTAAGCCCAAGTATACAAATTTCAACCTCAAATATTTCTAGAAATTTTACAGAACAAACGTTCAAATCAAGTTGCTATGTATAAAAATGATGCATACTAATTATTAATTACGATTGTTTATCGTTGACGGTCATGGAAATATTTGTGAACGAAATTTCAGTACTTGGGCTCAAGTCTAAGAATAGTTTGAAGAATGGTTGGTGAATTCCAGGCCAGGTTTTTTATGTGTGATGTGTGTACTTTGAAAGCATCCTTAATTACTCTGAGGCGTCTTTGACGAAGTATATATAATAATGCCTTAATTGTATATCTGATACAATTAAACACATTTTGAATGATATAAGTAGTAAAATTTATATTTTCTTTTACAGTGTAACGCCAACAGAAGACGGATCTGAGGGTAAGCAATTGTTTTGCGGATTTTGTAGTAACACTTTTATAACATTTGCAAGACGTAGTGCTGTTTAAAAATGTTTCATTGACGGTCAACATCTACAACAATTCTGTGTTTGCTCTCGTTTTTTCTTCTAAAGATAGAAGCTCACTGTTTTAAAAAAAAAAGTGTTGTATTTTTAATTTTGTGAAGCGGTAGTCTTAACTAAAATTAAGTTTATACATCGTATAAAATTATTTACTAGTAGTTTTTTAATGCATTTTACATGTTCTACTATGTAGGTATGCGCGCGTTCATGATTGCGTTTTTGATATAAGTATGTGTGTGTGTATGTGTGTAGGGGGAGGGGGAACGGCGGTGGAAGTGGGGAGAGAATTACTTCTTATAAACACAAATACTTCTTGCATAATATACATCTAGGGTAAATCAGATGAATTTGTCGCAACGGTTATCATGTTCATTGCGTTCATTTTAATACAAGTGTATGTTTATTATTATTATTATTATTATTATTATTATTTCTGTATGATAATTGTGTTCCAGTATCTTCGCAAACAGTATTGGCACTAGCTATCTCACTATCGGCTTCTGTTGTGTTGCTGCTAATAGTGATAGTGATCCTCGTAGTGCTTCAGAGGAAACACAAGAAACGTGGAGAGTCGAAACTTGGCAGAAACGAATCTGATGATACGCGTCATTCCGTTCGCGATGCCAAACAGAACCCAGCATTAAATAAATCTGCTGCCAGCAATGATTCAACATCTCGTCGTTCTTCTGAATATGCCGGTATTGAAACAGATAAAAGAAGAAGGCATTCCGGTAGGAATGCAAGCCGCTCTTCTCGTCAGTGGTATCACAATGAAGCATATGACCAACGGGATGAACAACACGACGACGCAGTTTCATCTGCACCACAAAGCAACTGGGTGTATCGACAACCGGCCGATTTTTCATTCGCTCATAGGTGGGTTTATAGAGGATATGTTTTTATAATTATTTATTTTGTAAAGATTGAACTCTGTTTAAAAGTCGGTTCTAAAATACATAAGCAGAACTTCCTCTAATTAAGTAGCTAATCATTAAGAAATTGTATGCATAAACATAGTCACTGGTGTAATGGTACTGTATGCAATCTCGAAAGACGAATGCCTCTTTTCCTTGCCTTGATTTAATGTATTCATATCTATCTATAAACATTTTAACACAACATGTGATCCGTTTTTTATAAAATACAAACTTCTTGCTGAATAGATTTTGAACTTAAGATCTTCGAAGTTATATTGAAAACCAACAGATGTGTGTCAATATAGTTCCGAATATAAGATGTGTGTGTGTGTGTGTGTGTGTGTGCGTGCGTGCGTGTGTGTGTGCGTGCGTGCGTGTGAGAGAGATGTTTATAATTGTCTTCTTATCAAGACTGCTATAATGCGAGGGTTGAATACGGTACCATTGTATGCAAATAAAGAATAACATACAATAATGTTACGATTATCCCTGGATAATCAGCCTGCAATATCTCAGTAGTGATATCCATAATGACATATCTGTTCTACCATATTATGTAATCTTCTATTACGCTGTGACATGTATTCGTATAGTCAATAAAGTATAACCAGATGAAGGTGAGCGATTTTTAAAAAAACAAAATGCTGAAAATGCATCCCTGGAAGCAACAAACACAAACAAGAGAGACAAGTAGCAGTCTCGGTTTTATTGAGTCTGTTTATGAGAGGTAATATAAGGTACTGCGCCTCTCATGCTGCCTCTTAGCTCCAGCTGAAGCAGTATTCTATTTTAAAGTCAAACAGATCGGGCTTGGTGAATATTGACTTTTACCGCATAACGCATGTTTCTTTTTTATGGCTATACGTGTCGCATAATTATAACTCATAACTTGCGTACTTGTAATAGGAGTTGGTGGTCATTTAGATCAGTGATATTACTAACAAATCCTAAACAATTGGTTTGTAAAACCAGGCCTGGAATTCACCAACCATTCTTTAAAGTATTCTTAGACTTGAGCTCAAGTACTGAAATTTCGTTCGCCAATATTTCCATGACCTTCAAAGATAAACACTCGTAAGACATTGATATTTATTAGCATACATCATGTTTGTAGATAGCAGCTTGTTAAGAACGTTTACTCTGTAAACTTATAGAAATATTTGTGATTGAAATTTGCATACTTGAGCTCAAGTCTAAGAATATTCTCAACAACGGTTCCTGAATTCAAGGCCTGGTGTTCGAATAATAGACCTCACTTAATTTAGAATGCTTAATTAAAGTTTCTAATAATGATAGTATCACTTATTTTAATTGTCCCAGTACTAACCTATTTATATTATTTTCAGAGCTCAAACAAGATCAACACCAAACGAATATAGCGATTATCCGATTCAAGAACCACAGCATGATGAAGAAAACTATTAAATCTATATATCGGGAAAAGGGGCTTCATAAAGTTACCCAGGAAGTGTTGAATATGCACACATAATTACAATGGCTGTATATCACAATGTGTACATAACTATTTTAGTGCATAACGTAGGACATATGCAACGATGTAGCCTACACTTGAAAGCTGTAGCGCCAACAAATATATTCCAATTCTTTTTATATTTTAATACAATTAAATAAATCATTTTTGGGTATCGACACCCTAAACACTCATTCAAGATAAGTTTGTTAATTTAAATCCCAATTTTGTTCATGGCTCTATTAGCTTAAACAGCTGTATGATGTTTTGGAAAATAATTGTATGTGGTTTTACTTTCTTCGGAGTAAAACGCTTTTCGACGTTGAATTTGTAGTTAGTAATAAAACAGTTTAATTTAAATATTATAAGCAGATAAATATTCAAGAATATATCATATAACAAATGTATATATAATGCAGTGTTTGCCTTAATTTTTATTTATTTTTTCTTTTATATTACTTTCGAACAGCATTTGTTATTAAACACCAGTGTGATTTAATAATTGATTGTTACACCAATTTTGCACAAAAAGTGTTACAATGTTTAAATTTGTATATATCATTATTTTTAAACCGAGTTGTACCATAGCCAATCCAGGTTTACATCTGATTACTACTTAAATTATATATATATCCGAGATATCATTATATGGCATGTTCCACTCTTCATCATTGATTCTCAGAATCAAATAGATATAAACGTCAAACACGAAATGTAGCATTCAAGGACCACAGTCAACCAAAAACGCGCATAGAAACAAACAATAAATACACAGATGAATAAATAACAGAATAAGAAGAAAAAACGAAGAAAAAATGTTTTAAAACGTCTCCCCGCGCTTGCAATCAGTACTGTTATTCATTCGATCTTTGGAGATCGCTGAGCCCGATACTTATAGTTAGTTATCGATGGTACATTTTCAATTTCTTTTGTTTTCTTACTTAATTCTTGATTCGGTGGTTCCACTACTCCGGCCGATAAAAGGCTCTGGGTATTGTTTGACCACTCATAGGATATGATGCCTGCTTTTTATACGCAGGCTTCATAACCGCTGCTCCCAACTAAATTTCATTATGTTTATTTCGCTCTTCGGGGCATTTCATTTTATTAGATACTGGGACCATACGCCGTACGACATGGGAAATTCATTAAAAAAGGCTAACTCCATGTCCACCGCCATATGCATGCCATCTTCGGGATGGTTAAAATTTTGTGCTGTTGATTTTATGAATATTGAGTTCTGCTCAACCCGGGGCTAGAGGGCGTGAGCGGTAGCTAGCATATTTAACTACCACTCATGAACAGTCTCAATCAAACCGAGACTGCAATATTTCGTATGTGTCGTGCTCGGCCGTTTCCAAAGGTCCATTATCATACTCTTTTTTTTAATTATATGCCAACAGATTTGATTTCAAAATGATACTAGATTAATAAATCTAGACGCTTACTTTAAAGATTGATAATGATTTCAAGATTGCCGTGTGTGCTTTTAGAATTTCGATTTTACACTTACACATATATAACGAATACAAGTATACATTGACTGTATGTTAAAACGTTTACACTGTTGTATACTCGAAACATTAAACGTATTTTATGCACACATACATGTTTAAACTATATGTTTGCGTTACATATTTTAATATATGCGTATTTTTTATACATTGATTTTTAATTAAATTTGTAAATAATTATAACTTGAAATAAAATATATTTGCGTTACGACTTGTTTAACATATTTATACATGTATAGCTTTCTAACTAAACATATTAAGGGAGACCCACCTACTTGCATGTAGAAACATGAGGAAAATGTTAAACATACTTATTATTCTTTTCCTGATGTAACAAATTATGAATACATTGCACAAACGTTTGATTTAACCTTAATTACTTTTCAAAAGTTTTTAAAAGTTTTTTTCAACAAGAATGATTGGTTTGTTTACCTTGTCAACCAATCAAAATTAAGAGATTCTGTGTAATAACTCCGAATTTACCCTAGAACTTTTTCCCTGCCCGATGATTGGTTGGTAATTGGTGTAGTCTGATCTATAAAGCGAATATGAACTTTTTCTCATTGTCGAACATATTTGAGATCTTCAAGTCGATAACTCTGTCTTCACAACTAGTTATGCTCTGTGGTGTCCTATTTGAGATCTTAAAGTCGATAATTCTGTCTTCACAACCAGTTATGCTCTGTGGTGTCCTGTTTGAGATCTTAAAGTCGATAATCCTGTCTTCACAACTAGTTATGCTCTGTGGTGTCCTGTTTGAGATCTTAAAGTCGATAACCCCGTCTTCACAACTAGTTATACTATGTGGTGTCCTGTTTGAGATCTTAAAGTAGATATCCCTGTCTTCACATCTAGTTATGCTCTGTGGTGTCCTGTTTGAGATCTTAATAAGTACCGATAAAGGTGATCCTTTGAGAGCAACTAACACAATTAAGAGAATAAAGCAGCAGTCTCGGTTTTTATTGAGTCTGTTCATGAGAAGTAATGAAAGAAGCAACACTTCTCACGCCCCCTAGCACCGGCTTAAGCGGTATTCTACTTCAAAGCCACCTATATTGGGCTCGCTGGTCCCGTTATGCTCTGTGGTGTCCTGTTTGAGATCTTAAAGTCGATATCCCTGTCTTCACAACTAGTTATGCTCTGTGGGGTCCTGTTTGAGATCTTAAAGTCGATAACCCCGTCTTCACAACTAGTTATACTATGTGGTGTCCTGTTTGAGATCTTAAAGTCGATATCCCTATCTTCACAACTAGTTATGCTCTGTGGTGTCCTGTTTGAGATCTTAAAGTCGATAATCCTGTCTTCACAACTAGTTATGCTCTTTGGTGTCCTGTTTGAGATCTTTAAGTCGATAATCCTATCTTCACAACTAGTTATGCTTTGTGGTGTCCTGTTTGAGATCTTAAAGTCGATAATCCTGTCTTCACAACCAGTTATGCTCTGTGGTGTCCTGTTTGAGATTTTAAAGTAGATATCCCTGTCTTCACATCTAGTTATGCTCTGTGGTGTCCTGTTTGAGATCTTAAAAAGTACCGATAAAGGTGATCCTTTGAGAGCAACTAACACAATTAAGAGAACAAAGCAGCAGTCTCGTTTTTTATTGAGTCTGTTCATGAGAAGTAATGAAAGAAGCAACACTTCTCACGCCCCCTAGCACCGGCTTAAGCGGTATTCTACTTCAAAGCCACCTATATTGGGCTCGCTGGTCCCGTTATGCTCTGTGGTGTCCTGTTTGAGATCTTAAAGTCGATATACCTGTCTTCACAACTAGTTATACTTTGTGGTGTCCTGTTTGAGATCTTTAAGTCGATAATCCTGTCTTCACAACCAGATATGCTCTGTGGTGTCCTGTTTGAGATCTTAAAGTCGATATCCCAGTCTTCACAACCAGTTATGCTCTGTGGTGTCCTGTTTGAGATCTTAAAGTCGATAATCCTGTCTTCACAACTAGTTATGCTCTGTGGTGTCCTGTTTGAGATCTTAAAGTCGATAACCCCGTCTTCACAACTAGTTATACTATGTGGTGTCCTGTTTGATATCTTCAAGTTGATAACCCTGTCTTCACACCTAGTTATGCTCTGTGGTGTTCTGTTTGAGATCTTCAAGTAGATAATCCTGACTTCACAACTAGTTATGCTCTGTGGTGTCCTGTTTGAGATCTTCAAGTCGATAACCCTGTCTTCACAACTAGTTATGCTCTGTGGTGTCCTGTTTGAGATCTTCAAGTCGATAACCCTGTCTTCACAACTAGATATACTCTGTGATGTCCTGTTTGAGATCTTAAAGTCAATAACCCGTCTTCACAACTAGTTATACTCTGTGGTGTCCTGTTTGAGATCTTTAAATCGATAACCCTATCTTCACAACTAGTTATACTCTGTGGTGTCCTGTTTGAGATCTTAAAGTCGATAACCAACCCCGTCTTCACAACTAGTTATACTCTGTGGTGTCCTGTTTGAGATCTTTAAGTCGACAACCCCGTCCTCACAACCAGTTATGCTCTGTGGTGTTATAATTGAGATCTTAAAGTCGATAACCCTGTCCTCACAACTAGTTATGCTATGTGGTGTCCTGTTTGAGATCTTAAGACGATAACCCTGTCTTCACAACCAGTTATGCTCTGTGGTGTCCTGTTTGAGATCTTTAAGTCGATAACCCTGTCTTCACAATTAGTTATGCTCTGTGTGTCCTGTTTGAGATCTTTAAGTCGATAACCCTGTCTTCACAACTAGTTATGCTCTCTGGTGTCCTGATTGATATCTTTAAGTCGATAACCCTGTCTTCACAACTAGTTATGCTCTGTGGTATCCTGTTTGAGATCTTAAGACGGTAACCCTGTCTTCACAACTAGTTATGCTTTGTGGTGTCCTGTTTGAGATCTTAAAGTCGATAATCCTGTCTTCACAACCAGTTATGCTCTGTGGTGTCCTGTTTGAGATCTTAAAGTAGATATCCCTGTCTTCACATCTAGTTATGCTCTGTGGTGTCCTGTTTGAGATCTTAAAAAGTACCGATAAAGGTGATCCTTTGAGAGCAACTAACACAATTAAGAGAACAAAGCAGCAGTCTCGTTTTTTATTGAGTCTGTTCATGAGAAGTAATGAAAGAAGCAACACTTCTCACGCCCCCTAGCACCGGCTTAAGCGGTATTCTACTTCAAAGCCACCTATATTGGGCTCGCTGGTCCCGTTATGCTCTGTGGTGTCCTGTTTGAGATCTTAAAGTCGATATCCCTGTCTACACAACTAGTTATGCTCTGTGGTGTCCTGTTTGAGATCTTAAAGTCGATAATCCTGTCTTAACAACCAGTTATGCTCTGTGGTGTCCTGTTTGAGTTCTTAAAGTCGATATCCCTGTCTTCACAACTAGTTATACTCTGTGGTGTCCTGTTTGAGATCTTTAAGTCGATAATCCTGTCTTCACAACCAGTTATGCTCTGTGGTGTCCTGTTTGAGATCTTAAAGTCGATATCCCAGTCTTCACAACCAGTTATGCTCTGTGGTGTCCTGTTTGAGAGCTTAAAGTCGATAATCCTGTCTTCACAACTAGTTATGCTCTGTGGTGTCCTGTTTGAGATCTTAAAGTCGATAACCCCGTCTTCACAACTAGTTATACTATGTGCTGTCCTGTTTGATATCTTCAAGTCGATAACCCTGTCTTCACACCTAGTTATGCTCTGTGGTGTCCTGTTTGAGATCTTAAAGTAGATAATCCTGACTTCACAACTAGTTATGCTCTGTGGTGTCCTGTTTGAGATCTTCAAGTCGATAACCCTGTCTTCACAACTAGTTATGCTCTGTGGTGTCCTGTTTGAGATCTTCAAGTCGATAACCCTGTCTTCACAACTAGTTATACTCTGTGATGTCCTGTTTGAGATCTTAAAGTCGATAACCCGTCTTCACAACTAGTTATACTCTGTGGTGTCCTGTTTGAGATCTTTAAATCGATAACCCTATCTTCACAACTAGTTATACTCTGTGGTGTCCTGTTTGAGATCTTAAAGTCGATAACCAACCCCGTCTTCACAACTAGTTATACTCTGTGGTGTCCTGTTTGAGATCTTTAAGTCGACAACCCCGTCCTCACAACCAGTTATGCTCTGTGGTGTTATAATTGAGATCTTAAAGTCGATAACCCTGTCCTCACAACTAGTTATGCTATGTGGTGTCCTGTTTGAGATCTTAAGACGATAACCCTGTCTTCACAACCAGTTATGCTCTGTGGTGTCCTGTTTGAGATCTTTAAGTCGATAACCCTGTCTTCACAATCAGTTATGCTCTGTGTGTCCTGTTTGAGATCTTTAAGTCGATAACCCTGTCTTCACAACTAGTTATGCTCTCTGGTGTCCTGATTGATATCTTTAAGTCGATAACCCTGTCTTCACAACTAGTTATGCTCTGTGGTATCCTGTTTGAGATCTTAAGACGATAACCCTGTCTTCACAACCAGTTATGCTCTGTGGTGTCCTGTTTGAGATCTTTAAGTCGATAACCCTGTCTTCACAACTAGTTATGCTCTGTTTGTCCTGTTTGAGATCTTTAAGTCGAAAACCCTGTCTTCACAACTAGTTATGCTCTGTGGTGTCCTGTTTGATATCTTTAAAAAGAAATATAAAAATATCGGACAGGGAAAGTAGCATTCAAGGAGGACAGTAAACCACAAAACACAGAAACAAACACGCAAACAAACAAATAAGAAAGCAAAAGCAATAATAAATGCAAACGACATCACAAACATAAAAAGGGTTGACAATAGGGCTACCGCCTTGGAACGGTCAGTGGCAAAGTAGGCCACTGGGGGTTTAAACCGGTTCTAGGGTGCACCAAACCTCACACTTACCCTACTGTCATCCCATTAAAACAGGACAGTGTAAATAAAGAAATCCCCGCCATGATCTAATCTCTAACCAACAAGGCAGCATCAATAGGCAATATAAGTAAAACACAATTATGCTCGTGTAAATATAATACAAAAAAACAATAGCATAGAAAGCCACAATGAAGGTACTCAATGACTTTGCAGAAGCCAGAGCAGTAAGAGAATAAACCATTAAGGGCACGACAAGAAAGATCATGGACAAACATCAAACGCCACCGTCCCAATGGGCTTTAGGTAGGCGTCATCATAGGGTCCACAGCCTGTCCGGTCATCGTACAATTAAAGAGGAAAGCATAGTGGCGAACTGTAAAAGGGTCCACCACCAAGCATGCAGTACGTTGCAAAATGATAGGGTCATAACCTCTTTTGATAAACTTTTTAACAAGTTTAACAAAGATAGTATGAAAGTGATCATGACCTAGAATCTTACGAAGTTTATAAATCACATCACCATAGAAGTCAGGTTGTGATAGTCCTTGTCGCAGAAGAGTCCTTAAATTACTTTTATATTTGGAAAGAAGATCAGGGTTACGATAACAAAATTTTGCAAAGGTTTTACGAAGTTTATGGTAACGGTAACCCTGATTGAGTAACTTTTTAGTTATACAAAGATTACGAATATTAAAGTTCTCAACTCGAGTACAAGCTCTAGAAAAACGAATAAGTTTAGACACATATACCCCATAAGAAGTTGCTCGGGGAACATCCCCATCCAATTGGGGATAATTAACAATGTCAAAATTAAAATCATCTCTCTTGTCATAGATTTTGCTAATTATTTTACCATTTTCAATCGATTGATCTAAATCAAGAAAAGAAGCGTTATTATCAGATATATTAGCTTTGTTAAGCTGAAGTTCTTAAGGATAAATATAATTAACCATAGTTGGAAAGAAAGGGTTGTCAATGTTCAATATGTCATCCAGATACCGAGAGGTGTCATGAAAGGCTTCAATAGCATCTGCCTGGGTATCTGGTGAAAGACTCACAACATGAAATCCCTTTCATAGCAAAATAAGAACAAATCTGCGACAAGTGGTGCACAGTTCGTACCCATAGGGATACCAACAATTTGTCTAAAAACGGTGGTTCCATACCTGACGAAAATATTATCTAATAGGAAGATGAGTGCTTCACAAACTTCATAGCAAGTCCACATAGTATAATTGTCAAAACTGCCGTTAGTAGAAAAACGCTTTTATATTATTACATGCCAAAAATGTAGTATTTTCTCTAGCAAATGTTTTTTGAGTCGATAACCCTGTCTTCACAACTAGTTATGCTCTGTGGTGTCCTGTTTGGTTTGAGATCTTAAAGTCGATAACCCTGTCTTCACAACTAGTTGTGCACTGTGGTGTCCTGTTTGAGATCTTTAAGTCGATAACCCTGTCTTTACAACTAGTTATGCTATGTGGTGTCCTGTTATGCTCTGTGGTGTCCTGTTTAATGACTACTTAATTTGCTCTCATTTGATTTAGTTATGGTACAGTGTGAACTTTTTAGAAAATAAACACGAAGCAGATGATACATAGAGGATCTTACATGAGTACGCATTCATTATTGCATTTATTAAACTCCTTATCAAAAATTATTAAACTCGTTAGCAAAAACGATATAATCCTCGGGTCTTGCATTATATCGTTTTTGCTTACGAGTTTAATAATTTCAACAAGAGCTGTCGGAGAACAGCGCAGCTCGACTATTGGATTTTTCAGGGAATAATAAGTTATATAGCTAGTATGTACCATCAGAAAACAAGGCTAAAACAATGTGGGGTGGGCTTGGGGGATGGGGCTTGTCTTGAAACTCGGGCCGATATAAAACGATGTGTGACATTATATTACTTTTATCTGTTTTAATCCAAAATTGCTGTCATTTTAAAGAAATTTGTGGTCGAAAGGCAAATCGGGGAGGGAGCTGATATTTGGCAATTTTTATTGTGGCCTCATTTCATTATTTTTTATTGATATTTCATCTGTGTATATGAATTTAATCTAAATTGTTTTATGTGTAAATGATTGCGTTCAAATTAAAATATTAATTTCCAAATAATGGAAGATAAAATGAAAACAATTCCCCTCATCCTGTCCTCCATTGAAAGGGGTGCCCATAAACCAATGGGGGGAGGGGGCAGGGCGGATGCGCATCATTGATAAAACAAAACTAGAACAAATTCGAATACCCACGTAAAATACCCACATTTTATTCACACAGGTCATTCCCCACCATCCCCCGCCCACCCACACACATGCAGCCCCACAGTATATACATATGTGAACCTTCATGAAAATGTTCATTTGAGAAATGGTTTTTAAATAAATTGACCCCCTGTTACCCTCCACCCACCTGAACTCCAGAGAAGACGTCCGAGTTTTAAATAATAAATCATTGGACATGCTGTGTGTCTCCCTGTTACCCTCTACCCACCTGAACCCCAGAGAAGACGTCCGAGTTTTAAATAATAAATCATTGGACATGCTGTGTGTCTCTTTATTAGATGACTATTATACCAATTAATGTGCAAAAGTATGAAAAACTGACACCTATATGTGAGGGCAACATATATGTGTAAGAAAGACAAATAATATCGGACATGGAAGCAGCATTCAAGGACGACAGTCAACCACAAAACACAAAAACATACACGCAAACAGACAAACGAGAAGGAAAAAGTAATAAAAAATGCAAACGACATCACAAACACAAAAGAGTTGACAATAGGGCTTCCGCCTTGGAACGGTCAGTGGCAACAAAGCCCACTGGGTGTTTAAACCGGTTCTAGGGTGCACCAAACCTCACACTTACCCTACTGTCATCCCATTAAAACAGGACAGTGTAAATAAAGAAATCCCCGCCATGATCTAATCTCTAACCAACAAGGCAGCATCAACAGGCAATATAAGTGAAACAAAAATATGCTCGTGTAAATATAATACAAAAAACAATAGCATAGAAAGCCACAATGAAGGTACTCAATGACTTGGCAGAAGCCAGAGCAACAAGAGAATAAACCAGTAAGTGCACGACAAGAAATATCATAGACAAACATCGAACGCCACCGTCCCATTAGGCTTTAGGTAGGCGTCATCATAGTGTCCACAGTCCGTCCAGTCATCGTACAATTAAAGAGGAAAGCGTAGTGGCGAACTGTAAAAGGGTCCACCACCAAGCATGCTGTACGTTGCCAAATGATAGGGTCATAACCTCATTTTGATAAACTTTTTAACAAGTTTAACAAAGATAGTATGAAAGTGATCATGACCAAGAATCTTACGAAGTTTATAAATCACATCACCATAGAAGTCAGGTTGTGATAGTCCTTGTCGCAGAAGAGTCCTTAAATGACTTTTATATTTGGAAAGAAGACATTGGCTACGATAATAAATTTACGAAGTTTATGATAACGGTAACCCTGATTGAGTAGCTTTTTAGTTATACAAAGATTACGAATATTAAAATCTTCAACTCGAGTACAAGCTCTTGAATAACGAATAAGTTGAGACACATACACCCCATAAGAAGTTACTCGGGGAACATCCCCATCCAAGTGGGGATAATTAACAATGTCAAAATTAAAATCATCTCTCTTGTCATAGATTTTGCTACGTAAGAATTGACTAAAACAAAACAGAAATATGTAAAAAAAAAAAATAATAAAATATTTCAGTTTCGAGGAGGGCGGGTGGGGTGGAGAGGTGAAAGTGGGCAACATAGCTATATGTAAGAATTTACAAAAACAACACAGAAATATGAAGGGAAAAAAAGAGGAAAAAACGAGTTTCGAGTGGGGGAGGGGAGCGGAGGTGAGAGGGAGGGGCAACATATATGTGTAAGAAGCTATGTGAAATAATTGACCAAAACAACGAAAAATTATGTAAAATTTTTTAATTAAAATAAAATAAAAATATTCCAGTTTCGAATGTGTGGGGGTGGGGGAGGGGTTTGTGTTTGTGGGGTGGGGGGTCGCAACATAGCTTTGTGTAAAAATTGACCAAAACAACACAGAAATATGTAAAAAAAACTGAGTTTTGTGGGTGGCATGGGGTGGGTGGAGAGACGGTGGAGGGGCCAATATATATGTGTAAGAAGCTATGTAAGAATTGACCAATCCAACAGAGAAATATTTAACAAATAATAAAAATAAAAATAAAATATTTCAGTTTCGAGTGGGGGCAGGGGAGGTGGGGGCAACATGTATACGAATAGACAAAAACAACAGAGGAAAATTAATGTAAAAAAAAATTGAGTTTCGAGTTGGGATGGGGTTGGGGTGGGGGAGAGGCGGGTTTGTTGAGAGAGGGCAACATATATGTGTAGGAAGCTATGTGTAAGAATTGACCAAAACAACACAGAAATATGTAAAAAAATATCGAGTTTTGAGGGTGGCATGGGTAGGGTGGGGAGAATAGGGGTGGGGGAGGGGGCAACATATATGTGTAGAATTGACCAAAACAACACAGAAATATGTAAAAAAAAATAATACAAAAAATATTTGAGTTTCGAGTGGGGGGAAAGGGTGGAGAGGCGGGGGTTGGTGGGGAGGGGGGCAACATATATGTGTAAGAAGCTATGTGTAAGAATTGACTAAAACAACACAGAAATATGTATAAAAAAATGGCAGTTAAAAGTGGAGGGGTGGAGGGGTGCGGGGTGGAGAGAGTGGGGGGGGGGGTGGAGGAGGGGGTGGAGGAGGTCGCCCATGCCCCAATATGGGTGAAGTATGAATAAGATGCATAATGCTATAAGAAATCCCAAACCAAAATTATAGATATATACATGCTTACATGCAAACCTAGATCTGCCTTTATTGCACATTTTATCACAATTTGGGTTCCATGGGAGCCCAGAATTTGCAGAAGACAAAATTTCTTATGCAACCCTTTACAACATACTATAAGAAAACCAATTCCCAAATTTAGTTCAGCTAGGACAAGAAATGTAAAAGATACAAAGCTTACACGCAAAATTTGATGTGAAATAAGACACATTTTAAGGGCTATTAGAATTTGGGTTTCCCTGGGAGCCCAGGGATTACAGGAACCAACATTACTTAAGCAGCCCTTAAGATAATGCTATAAGGAAGCTCATGGCCAAATTTGGTTATGCTAGGGTAAGATATGTAAGAGATATAGACATGTAAACACAGCTTAATGGTTTATTCTCTTGTTGCTCTGGCTTCTGCCAAGTCATTGAGTACCTTCATTGTGGCTTTCTAGGCTATTGTTTTTTTTGTATTATATTTACACGAGCATATTTGTGTTTTACTTATATTGCCTATTGATGCTGCCTTGTTGGTTAGAGATTAGATCATGGCGGGGATTTCTTTATTTACACTGTCCTGTTTTAATGGGATGACAGTAGGGTAAATGTGGGGTTGGTGCACCCTAGAACCGGTTTAAACACCCAGTGGCCTTTGTTGCCACTGACCGTTCCAAGGCGGTAGCCCTATTGTCAACCCTTTTGTGTTTGTGATGTCGTTTGCATTTTTTATTACTTTTGCCTTCTCGTTTGTCTGTTTGCGTGTTTGTTTTTGTGTTTTGTGGTTGACTGTCGTCCTTGAATGCTGCTTTCCCTGTCCGATATTTTTATCTTTCTTTACACGCAACATTTGATGTGAAATGGAACACATTTGATGGGCTATCATAATTTGGGTTCCGTGGGAGCCCATGGGTTACAGGAACCAAAATTGCTTATGCAGCCCTTAAGAAAATGCTATAAGGAAACCCATGGCCAAATTTGGTTGTGCTAGGATAAGAAATGTAAGATATATAGACTTGTAAACACAGCTTACACGCAAACCTTGATGTGGGACGCCGACGCTGACGTCGGGGTGATTTCATAATCTCTCTTGTTCTTCGAATAGTCGAGCTAATAATGAATGAGAACGAACGTTAGATTCTATTTATCACATAATTCACATATCTACTTTTATTGCATTTTGCCTGTCGGTTTAACACGCGGAACAGACATAAACCGTGGAAATTTTATCATAGAGCTTTATCTATTCTTTTTGACAGCGCATACTAGGCTTATTTGCATACTTATATAACTAGTGGTATACTGAAAATATAGAATGGTGTTATTCCACTCCCACACAGTAAGTTATGTGATAAATGCGTTTATTAGTTAAAAGTCTTTAGTTCCTGTAATCATTTAGATCCTATGTATCAGTCCTTTAGATCCTATGTAAGAGACCTTAAAGTCCTATGTAAAGGTCCTTTAGATAATATAACTGTCAAAAAGTCCCACAGTTTAGGTCATCTGTAACCGCTCTGAAAAAGAGTATGATAATGGACCTTTGGAAACGGCCGAAAACGACACATACAAAATATTGCAGTCTCGGTTTGATTGAGTTTGATTGTTCATGAGAGGTAGTGAAATATGCTAGCTACCGCTCACGCCCTCTAGCCCCGGGTTGAGCAGAACTCAATATTCATAAAATCAATAGTACAAAATTTTAACTATCCCGAAGATGGCATGCATATGGCGGTGGACATGGAGATTAATCTCCTCCATGTCGTACGGCGTATGGTCCCAGTATCTAATAAAAATCTATGCCCCGAAGAGCGAAATAAACATAATGGAATTTAGTTGGGAGCAGCGGTTATGAAGCCTGAATATCACAAGTAACAGTCAAAAGACTAAATTAAAAAGCAGACAACATATCCTGTAAGTGGTTAAACAATACCCAGAGCCATTAATCGGCCGGAGTAGTGGAACCACTGAATCGAAAATTAAGTAAGAAAACAAAATTAAATGAAAAAGTACCACCAATAATTAAATATAAGTATCTCCAAAGATGGCGGGGAGTTATCTGTTAAACGTACTGAAATAACTTACCGAAACAAGGGTTTGTCAACAAAGTGTAATTACTTTACGCAGAAATTGTTTTATTAGTTTTATCTTTAAAAACAGCTTGGGATTCACCTTCTCTTTTGGTATATCGAAAATATAGAATGGTGTTAAAAACAATGGAAAATGCTGAAAGATTTATCAAACCTAAATAAAAAAATACTGGAGATATGATCTTTTAAAAAAATTGCAAAAATTCTCAAACGGAAGCAGCCATCTTGGATGACGTCATCGCGCATTTTTATCATGTATTGCATATTGATAAAATATCATTTGAAACAAAGACTATCACTGCAAATACATGTAAATCGTAAAAAGAGCATATACAGTATATATATTTTACTTTGTTGTATAATTTAATACATTTATTTGCTTTATAGACGATTTATTATCTATTTTCCATATACTGAAGAAGGCGCGATGACGTCACCATTCAAAGATGGCTGCCTCCATTGGAGTCTTTTTTGCACATTTCAAAAGGTCATATTATAATTTTTAAGATATTTTGATAATTTGCTCAGCTTTTTTCACGTTTTTTAAAGCCCTTTAAAATGAAAACTAGTTCCAGAATAATGCAACATCCCCTTTAATATATTATATGCAGCATACGAGTAATGGAGTGATGTCACAGCGGCAGAGGTACACGACCAATCGGTACATTCTTTTCCACAGCGTAGGGTTATCAAAATGGCAGTTAAGCTTGTATCACTTCTAGTCTGCAAGATTTCAAGAGAGGCTTCATAATCCTCGTAAAATGTACAAAAAAGAAAAACATATGCAAAACGAAACTATAGCAGCATGGTAGACTAGTAAAACATAGATTGGCGACGTCCTTTAGACACACCAATATATTGATACAGACATGTTGCGTACCACTAAATACTTTGCCTACTTTGTCACCGGATTTTCAATAGATGACATTATGTCCTAGGTATTGCCATCACAAAATTAATATAGATATAAAAATCGAACAGGAAAAGCAGCATTCAAGGACGACAGTCAACCACAAACACAAACAGAAACAAAGAACAAATTTAAAGATGAATAAGGGCCAAATAAGACATTACAAACACAAAAGGGTTGACAACAGGGCTACCGCCTTGGAACGGTCAGTAGCAAAAAAAAAAAAGGCCGCTGGGGGTTTAAACCAGGTAATAGGGTACACCAAACCTCACACTTACCCTACTGTCAACCCAATAAAACGGGACAGTGTAAATGAAGAAATCCCCGCCATGAACTATTTTCCAACCAACAAGGCAGCATTAATAGGCAATATAAGTAAAACACAAAGATGCTCGTGTATATATAAATACAAAAAAACAATGAATGTAAGGAAAACGGTGGATACCGTGAGATAGGTACTATTGATGATAAACATGAGAAAATCCTCCACCAAAAATTGCTAAAAAACTGTTCTTCTGTTTATTTTAGCACTGGTTGTTTATTTTATTGCTGTTTGGTACTATTTGGTTGATAATTTCTCATATTGAATATTTATTGGACTGCACCCAGCGCTTAATTCGGAATATAAACTTGACCTTTTTATTATACCTACTATACAAACACATGTGGTAATCACACATCAATGCTGATATTGAACCATCTTGGAGATAGAACCGAAATATATGTTTTAGATATTTTAAGGAGCAGAAAACCAACACTTTTTTGGCACACGTTTGTTTTGAAAGGTTGTTGTGGAAACCAATTACAACATTATTTCATTGTTGGCGAATAACTGTTGTCCGTGTAGAGGTTAGTAATAACAACAGGGAACCAGTATATATGTTACGCTTAGGTCTATTAAAAGAATGATGTGTTTAGGGGAACCAGTTCAAAAACAATTTAGTAGGGTAGATAGGGATTTGTTTCGTATTTGTTTTCAATTTTGATTAGAATGTACGATCGGGGCCGTTTTTAGGGCATTTTAGGACATTCTTTTAAAAATATTGTAACAGGGAATCAGTTATGCGTAATACCGCTTGTCACACTAAGTTGCTTCTGGGGTGTTATACAGCCATTTACATCTCTATGAGTGAAAGATCAAGATTTCTCAGTGAAAAAAATCATAATCACTTGATGTGTTATTAACAAATTACAACATAAAGACGTTGATTTTGAAAAAGGAACACACATAAAACAATGAGACGGACATTCTTATAATCGAACCCAGCAATTAAAGTACATAGGGACTTTTCTAGAATAATCTAAAACTTTAAAACAAACACATCCCTGTCTGGGATTTTGAGATAAAAGGGCCACGCACGGAGAGGCAGGGAGTCAGTAGTTACTAGAGACAGATGGGGATGAGTTACTAGATTGCGTGATATACGATATGTAATATTCCCTTACATTTGTATTTCGAACAACGGTTATAGTAATCGCATCATCCGACCGTCCGTCAGTCCGTCCGTCCGTCATTCCGCAGTTCGTGTCCGGACTGTACCTTCAAAACCCCTGCATGGATTTTTAATTAACTTGGCACAAGTGATCACCATAACAAGACGATGTGTCGCGCGCAAAATCCAGGTCCGTACATCAAAGGTCAAGGTCACACTTGCAGTTCATAGGTCAAAAACAGGTACGCAATTTCGTTCCCGGACCGTAACGTCACAACCCATGCAGGGATTTTTAAATAACTTGGCACAATTGATCACCATACCATAACAAGACGATGTGTCGCACGCAATACCCAGGTCCGTACCTCAAAGGTCAAGGTCACACTTGCAGTTCATAGGTCAAAAACAGGTACGCATTTTCGTGTCAGGACCGAAACGTCACTACCCCTGCAGGGAGTTTTAACTAACTTGGCACAAATGATCACCATAACAAGACGATGTGTCGCGCGCAAAACCCAGGTCCTTACCTCAAAGTTCAAGGTCACACTTGCAGTTCATAGGTCAAAAACAGGTACGCAATTTCGTGTCCGGACCGTAAAGTCACAACCCATACAGGGATTTTAAATAACTTGGCACAACTGATCAAGAAGACGTGTCGTGAACAAAATCCAGGTCCATGGCTCTAAGGTCAAGGTCACACTTAGATGTCAAAGGTCACTTCGGAGCATATGTCACTTACAGTGACATTTCTTGTTTAGTTATAATGTAGCTTTAGATAAGACGATACAAATAATTATTTGTTAGTGTTGTGTATAATAAATCATGAAATGGAGAGTGTTTACTTTGTAAGATCAGCAAACAACTTAAATAGACAAACGGTTTAAACATATCCCGGTAAAATAACGGACCACCGTTCTTGTCAAAAGACGAGGCGTGGTTAACGTTATAATATGATGCTTGGCAATCCGTCGCGTCATATCATTTTTTGCCAACCCGTTTAAATAACTATAATGTACTCCTCAAAATAAGTTAAGGACCGCAAGAATATTTCTCCAAATGCGTACCAGTGAAATTGACTACTCTTCCATTTGTAAACGGTTAACATAATGTGTAAGCAATGTTGCATTAAACTGGACATTTGCAGGTCTTCTGGATTAGATGAAAGAACAAAATGTTGATATTTATTGTTGTTATTTTTCAATGCATTCATTACGCTTTTACAATCACTATCAATGAAACTATGGGCGCGATATTTTAATATTCCCCGAAATTGACTAAACATTGACCGTCTAAAGAAAATGGAGATAGATGTTTGTTAAAGAATCAATAGTCATGAAAATAATACGAAATAACATTTTTGGGGTGAAAAAAAGCATTTTATTGAAATTCCAAAATCTGAATGTTCAATTTTATTTTTTTGTTGGTGCAAAATATTCTAAAGAAAACAGAACCACGAAACAGTTTCCATTTTTGGAATGCAATGTGTATTTAAAATTGTGCGATGATGCAAACTTTAATCGTATGGAAATAAAGAAGGGATGGTCCTTAACGTATTTTGAGGAGTATATACACTTAACGCCATTAGAAACGCAAGTTTGGTGTCACCGTGTGCACATGATTTTCGCATAATTCCGATTTTCTTTTTTCAATACATGAATTTGATCGGTCACCAGATTTATAGGGAATGTTTATAATTTCTAACATGTACATAACACTACAATCGATATTGGAGACATTTCAATTAAAAATAAACACAAAAACACAAATTTAAAAAACTTGCGCTTTTAATGGCGTTAAGTTTATTTATATAACTGATTTCTCTGGTAAAATTATTAATCTTATTGGAGTTCATACGTTATGCCGATTTGTTTTAAAATAATTAACGTAATGTTTAACTGACAATGATTATATCTGGTATGTTCTGGTTGAATGAATTTTGGCGCAGTTATGGCCCCTTAAATGTTTTAATTTGATATAGTTTCAAAGGTTTGCTCAAAGATATTTATTGAGTCTGTAAAAACACAAGTACGAAAGCATTAAAAACTGCTGGAAAACAAGAGTGGTTCTAAAAACCTAGGAGATGAAGTGGGGGAAAATGGCTGCTGCTAAATTAGTTTTAGTAATAAAACCTAAACCAAAAGGTGAAATAATTTTAAAAGAACTTACAAAGGCTAATAGCAAATAGAATTTATTCAAAAATACTATATTTTGCCTTATTAAGACGATAGGGCCGTCATTTTCCATCCGATCGTTACTAACCTTTACCAGAGTGTTAATATCAATGAAAGCTCAAACAAGTTCGTAAAACAGCCAGATTGGACCAATAACAAAGGAGTTGTGGCCCTTGATTTGTTTTAAATTGCTATATTTTGCCTCGTTAATACGATAGGGCCTTTATTTGTCATCCGATCTTTAACAAACTTTACCAGATTGTTAATATCAATGAAAGCTCAGGCAAGTTACACCGGAGTTATAGCCCTTGATTTTGCTACATTTTGGCCTCATTAAGACGAAAGGGCCTTCATTTGGTCGGATTTCGGTGAAACTTTTCAGGGATGATCAGTACCAAGCATAGTTGTACGTATCGTCGCCGTGTGTCGGTTGAATGATTTAGGCGCAGTTATGTCCCTTTAAAGGTTTTAATGCACAAACTTTGTCCTGACTAGTTCTCCTGAACCCATGGCCGGATTTAAACGAAACATTTTAGGGATGATTAGTTCCAGGTCTGGTTGTGCAAATCATCGCCGTGATCCGGTTTAATGATTTTTGACAGAGTTATGGCCATTTAAATGTTTTAATACAAAACATTGTCTGGACTAGTTCTCCTGAACCCTCGCCAGATTTCAACGAAACTTTACATACAGGGATGATCAACATCAAGCCTAATTGTGCATATCATCGTCGCGTTCCAAGGAGTTCAGAAGAGACTAACCTGGACAAAGTTTGTCTATTAAAACTTTTAAAGGGCCATACCTTTGCCAAAACTCATTCAACCGAAATATGGCGATGATATGCACAATTAGCCTTGATACTGATCATCATTGTCAAGTTTCGTTGAAATCCAGCCAGGAGAACTAACCCGGAAAATGTGTATCAAAAACCTTTAAAGGGCCGTAACTCCGCCAAAATTCTGTAAACCGGTGGGGATGATCAGTACCAAGCATAGTTGCATCTTTCGTTGCCGTGTTCTGGTTGAATGAATTTTGGCGCAGTTATGGCCCCTTAAATGTTTTAATACACTAAATTTGTACAGACTAGTTCTCCTGGCTGAATTTCAACGAAACATGGCAGGGATGATCAGTACCAAACATAGTTGCGTATAGTCATCGCCATGTTCCGGTTGAATGCTATTTGAAAGAGTTATTGCCCCTTATACATAAATGTTATCTTTAGCCAGTGGAGCGTCCACATGCCCTCTTAAGACTCTTGTCGTTTATATGCAAAGATTATACAAGAGTTCTTCTCAAACAAAAAATCTTCATCGTTTAGATACTTTTAAACTGAATGTTGCTGATGCTAATTGTTATTATTGGAAGTTGGAAACGCTGTTCTTATTCCTAGAAATAAAGTGTATGCTTTGGTTCTATATATGAAGAAGATGTTTTATTGATACTATTGGAAATGAGTTAGTTATGATATATATGAATTACACAGCTTATTCAGTAAATTTAACAAAAGGGCAAAAAAAAGTTTAGCAAAGTATATGAAAACAAAATTGAATTAATGCTCAGATTAAAGAATAACCAACTAACTGGGGATTTTCATTTGCTGCTGACAGCTGCTGAGATTAAGAATATTCATAAAGCTAAAGACAACGGACATGGCTTAGACATAAATATATCAAAATTACAAATGACGTCTCAGTCTAAAAATGGAGGCTTTTTGGGAGCATTATCTGGTTTGCTGACTAAAACAATATTACCAACAGTTGCTAAATTTGCTCCGAAAGTATTAGCACCACTAGCAACAGAAGCACTTAGCGGTTTGGCAAGTACTTGAATTGGTAAACTATTTGGAAATGGAATGGTAACTATACCAAGTGATAAAAAATAAGAACTACTTGAATCAAATAAATTAACTCCATCACAAAGAAAAAAGATAACACAGTCTAAAGGTCGTTGTCCTGTTAAACTAACAAAGGATCAACAACAAGACGGGGGATTTCTTAGACTTCTTGCATCACTAGGAATTCCTTTAATTGAATCCCTTATTAGTGATTTGACAGGTAAAGGTTTACAAGTAGATAGAAAAGGAAAAGGACTAAAATTTGACCGTGGAAATGGTTTACAAGTAGATTCACAAATTAGACCATATAGAAGTATCCCGTTTATAAAAACAAAACAAAACGAGCCTAATTCTAACTTAGATCAAATAGGTTAAGCAGTTAGGTATACAAAACTTCAGAGGATTTTTTTAGCAAAAACAAATTACCAACAAAACAAAATAAACAAAAATGTGGTATTATTAATCTTGATGATTTTACTAGACCTGGTACACACTTGACTTGTTACTTCAATAATTATTACTTTGATCCGTTTGGCCTAAGTCCGCCAAACGAAGTTTTAACTTACATACCTGACATAAAATACAACACTGTTTAGTATCTAGATAAAACAAGTGTACTGTGTGGGTATTCCTGTTTATTCTCCGTTAAATAGCTGCAAGAATAACATTGTTTGTATGATATTATTGATACAATATTAAAACCTTACAAACCAATAGAAAATGAAAACATAATACGATCATATTTGATCTAATTATATGTATTCATGTGTTATTGCGGTAAAGAAAATATGATTACCGAAACCCTCACCGCTGTAGGTTCGATCCCTCATGGGCCTAGGAATCTTTATGTGAGGAAGCTATCCAGCTGGCTTGCGGAACGTCGGTGGTTCTACCCAGGAGCCCGCCCGTGCACGAAAATTACCCGGAGGGGCACCTGGGGTCTTCCTCCACCAGTGGAAGCTGGAAAGTCGCCATATGATCTTAGCTGTTGGTGCGACTATAAAATCCAATTCAATCAATCAATCAATGATTACCGAAAATGTTAATCCTCAGTATATGTTAGCAAAAAATTGTAGATAATGTTAAAAAGCAACATGAGCATCTTGCGGGATCACTAAAACACATTTGTTAAAAGCACACAAGGTTGAAACATTGATGATATCCATAAAGATTTGCATTTTTTATTACCAAAAAAGGTATTGGCAATTCCTGGTTATACATATTGCGGTCCGGGTAATCCGCTTGATAGTGGAGAACCGTCAAATGAATTAGATGTTATTTGTAAAGAGCATGACTATTGCTATGACGAAAATCCTAGTAATAAATCAATATATGATAAAAACATGCATACAGACAATGGTTGATAAGTATAATAATACAAAACATCGTATTATTAAAATGACACCGATTGCAAGTAAGGAAAAGAATGAAGGAGAGGTGTATTTCAACATGTATGGAAAGATGAAAAATAATAAATCTTTACCTAAGTTTAAGTTAGTTAGAATCAGTGGATATAAAAGAACGTTTGAGAAAGGGTATACACCAAACTGGAGGGACGAAATACTGGATTTTGATGAAATTCAACATACAAATCCTATAACGTACAAAATAAAAGATTTAAACAATCAAAAGATTGACGGGAGCTTTTACGAATTAGAACTGATAAAAGCTGATCAAGAAGTATTTAGAATTGAAAAAGGTATACGACGTCATTATAAAAAGAAATAAGCTTTGGTTAAGTGGATGGGTTATAATGATGATTTTCATTGCAAAAAACTTACAAACTATTTTAAAATTGAATGTGGTGTTAAACAAGGGGATGTCCTGTCGCCGACACTTTTTTCTTTATATGTGAATGACCTAGTCTCAGAACTTAACACACTGAAGCTTGGCCTACCCATAGGAGAGGATAACGTGTGTATTTTACTTTACGCTGACGACATAGTGATTATGGCTGAAACTGAAAACAATTTGCAACAAATGTTAGACTATATACATAAACGGTGCTCTCAATGGCGGCTGAAAATAAATTTAAACAAGACAAACATAATACATTTCAGAAAACAAATTCAAGAAAGATCTAACTTTGCATTCAATATAGGTCAAAATACAATTGATATAACCGGAAATTATAAATACCTTGGCTGTGTTCTAAATTAAACACTAGACGTAACAAGTACAGCAAATACACTCACGGATTCAGCCGGTAGGGCTCTTGGCAGCCTTATAAATAAATACCGTTCAGCGCAAGGTCTTCCCTTTTACGTGTATAGTAAACAGTATAATTGTTGTATTGTACCAATACTGTTCCGGAGCATAGGGATATAAACCGTACCCTAAGTGCTCTATTATACTAAATCGAGCCACAGACACGCTTCTAATCTAGCAATAAATGGAGATATAATTATGGTGGACTGATCCGGGAACCAGACATACACTAACCGTGCTCCGCCTGTGGGAAAGACTTGTAAGGATGAATGATTCCCGCATCACTAAAAAGGTATTTAATTGGGATTATAATCAAGCAAAAGGATGGTGTGCAGATATCAGGAACATATTCCACAGTATAGACTTAGGACATCTGTATGAGAAGTCCATGCGTGATTCTTTTTGAAGGCATTATTAGACACATCTGACGTTATATTTAAAAATGAACCTATAAATAAATGGAAACTTGAATTGTTACGGTAGCCTAAACTAAGAACATACGTACAGGTAAAAAGTGAATATGAGTGTGAAAACTATGTTACAATTTTACTACCCAGAAATCTGAGATCATTTAATGCACAACTGAGAAGTGGCGTATAGAAACTGGAAGATTTAGACACCTTAAAGGTGAAAAAAGACTTTGCACACTTTGTAACATGCCTTGTAAAATCGAAACTGAGTATCATTTTTTGTTCGAATGTATAACTTATCTGAACCTTAGATTCTTTTTTAGTCTCCATGCGTGAGCATGGCTGACTCTTTGGAGTCGTGTATACTGCAATTTCTGATTATGGAGTGTTTGGTTGAGGAGCTTTACCGTTTTCGACAATGTAGTCCCCTTTAACTGCCTCAAATACAACTTAAGTTGATAAGGTGACTGACATGAACGTTATGTATACCTAGTAATATTACTACTGATTGTAAAATAATGAAATAATTGTAATTGTATACAGTATAAACAGTATAAACTTGTATAAACGCAGCATAATACTATACGTAATACAGCACAACACGTAACATGCCAAAAATAAATTCAGTACAGATCTGCGGAAAAAAAATCTAGGCGACACAGGCAATCTTTACCGTGAATAATGATAGAACCAGAATTTAATGTTTTATTATGATGCGAAATTCACTTGAATTTCAATGATGTAATTCGCGTAAATTTTTTTATTCAAACATATATTAGCACAGTTTTATTTCTTAGTGCAAAATAACATTTATAATCAGAATTCAGAACCGAAAACACTTTTAACGCCATTTTTTAATTTACGTAAAAAGAGAAGATGAAGAATGTAACAGTACATTAAAGTTTTGTCTGGATTTTTTTTTTCCTATATATAAACAGACACACAATATATTGGATGTTTTTTATTTGACATGACGCGAAATTTGTATGAAATGCGCATGAAAAAATATCACGAGAGAACAAATTGCCTGTGTACAAATGGAATACAAGAAATGAGATGAATACGCTAAAAGCTGGAACGCCTCATTCAGCTAACACCAAGCATGAAACAAGTTTGTGTCTCGACAAATGTGCAACTGCAAACGACAAATCTTCCCAAAAGACACAGCTGTTCGTAAAAGGTTGTCACGCAACTTCAAAGCAAACAATTGAATGTTGTTTAACGGCTCATCAACACAGTATAGGTTATTTAGAGCCGCCCCAATGAGAGGGGAAGGATACATAGGAATCCGGGAACCTGCCCTACTCTTATTATCGAATAGATTCCTATGGTTCTTTAACGTGCTCGGAGGATAGACCGATACACGGGACCGCCCAGTTTACGTCCCCATCCGACGGACGAGGCTAAGGTTAAGTGTCTTGCCTAAGAACACACCGACGGAACTCAGTGGCACCACGGAAGATTGAACCCGGGGCCTCCGGTTACAAATCCGCCGCGCTACCGACTACGCCACGCCAGCCCCCTCAAACAAGGAAGAGCGACTAAGTTAATAAACATATTTGATGAACATTCTCGACAAATAAGACACATCGAACAGCGGTTTTGAAATGTGTTGCACTGCATAAGTGGGTGGGGTATGTTTCTAATATTGTCAATAGCTGAAATAAATAATTTGCTATACAAACACATACCTGTTAGATGTCATATGAAGCTGCTTTCCGTGAACATGTCCCTGGCATAATGTCGGTACATTGTATCCATTTGAACCCAACAGAGACGAGAACTAAACTTCCAGAAACAATTTATCGACTCGCAAGCACAAACTGTTTTTGGCAAATACAATCGAATATCCATCTTTCGCGGAATAGTTGATACTGCATGTACATGTGTATGCACTGAAATATGCACTGACAACATTTATATTGCGTTTCATCAGGATGTTTCATCGCCTGGAATCCATATCGACATTACGGAAGTGATTTGGGAGTTCACTACAAACAGCATACACAAAATAATCCATGTTGATCAAAGTATGGCCCATTTTCATGTGCAAAATCACTAATTTATGGCCAAATCCAACTGAAGTTCATTGCAATTCATCATAAAATGTTCAATTCAACTTTTTCACACAGTTGAAAACATCAAACTCAGAAATATTGATCTGTGTCAATAAAAGCTGTACTGAAAGCGTCTGGCTGATTGGATCTTCAAGGGCTCACAACACACTTCGATTTTACTGTGTTGGCCATAGGCAGTAAAGTCCAATTTCCCATTCTGAATCAAGCATTTACAGTCTAAAAGTATTTTTTTGGGAAAATACAGTTACTGCTGCTCATAAAAATCTACAAAATCTGGTACATAGCCCAGTTTGGTTTTTTGGTAATGTGAGTGGTGGCAGTCAAGGTACTCTTTTCGGCTTTCACTAAACAGTTTGCACCTAAATTCATACGCATTTTGAGCACTCACAAATGTGTCACATTTTGCTGTCAGTGTCGTCTAATAGCTGTTCATCCAATCTCACACTATTGTTTTCTCACCTGCAACAAAAAAAGAAAATATCCATGGGCAATTATTAAAATATCTCAAACCGAAGAACACACCCCTACTTTTTATGGTGTAAGAATCACCCTACAGTCACATGCAAGGGAGCTAAGTTTGTAGTGAGATCTTAACTGCCTCAAGTATAACTTAATTTCATAAGGTGACTGACATGAACGTTATATATACCGAATAATATAACTTCCGATTGTGAATAATTGTCATTGTATACAGTATATACGTATCTTTTTTGAAAATGTACTGAAATACTATGCGCAATAATACACGCATAAATATTTTATGAATGGAAAGTTTAAATAGCGTAGTTACCCGGATGTCAAACATTTCTTTAATATCAATTCATTCCATTCGATAGTGCAGCAGAAACTCGATAATTATCCATTCATTCAGAACCATTAATTTGAAAATGTACAATGATTGATGAAAGATTAGCAATCAATTAACACACTTTCCGCCCCAATTTCTAAACCAGTAAGCTAAACATGCCGCTCATGCGTGGCCTACAGCGTGACCTAGATAATGAGCTTTACCGTCAAACTGGGAACTAAATGTCCGTAAATATTGTACTACAAATAAATACACAAGTTGATGAAAGAATTTGTCAGGAAGTGCTCAGTTCTACTACCAACAACAACAAGGTAAACAAATCAAATAGTTTAAAGGGACACACGGCAATCGAAGAAGAAAAATCCAAATATTTTGGCATTTACCCAAGTAGTGTGTATTTCCTTGCTGGGATTCAATAAAAACTAATTATCTCACATTGTATCAACAGGACATCTATTGGAACATACAGTGCTCGAAAAGTAGGATAGCCCGATGCCATTTATTAACATGAATTACGCTGACAGGCTTAAAACCATGTTAACTGACAAACGTGTAATAAGAAAATGTGCCTTATTTATTCCAAATTGTTATCTTCTTAGGTCAAATAAGTTATTTCTTAATGTGTAGATAGAAAAGAAATACAGTTTATCAAAAAAGAATAAATGAGTATACTTTAAGGTGAAAACGAATATACTTTATTAAAAAGAGAAAAGGTTTCTATTAAACGTGTATATAATTAGAAATGAAATTAAAATTGAAATAAAACGTCATTCTTTTTTACAAAGAATATTTATGTAAATTGTGACCATAACCAGTAAGTTGTTACCTTACCAGATGGCTGGGTGTTTAATGTCATTCACATTTTGATTATGTGTTATTATTCATGTTAACAATATGTGTACTTTTGTATGAAATAGCATGTGTCACATTAATAAAGATTTACTATACTAATAGTATAAACAAAATACTGTTTTCGTTGAATTGATAAACCGGATTGATTGGTATTTTCCCCGGTTTTTTCAGTTACTTCGTACAAAGAAATCATTTTTCTCAAAAACGTTCATTGCATAGTGCTGTCAGAGGTCAAACAATAAAAAGGCCAGTAAATCCAACTGGAATTTATTCCGAGACAGATAAATGAAGCTTGACATAAACAGGAACAGTTTTCTTTTTATGCTTATCCATAGTGAACCATGTTAATTGACAAGGTAAATAACTGCGTAACTATTTGTCATAACAGCCTAACAATAAACAAATAAGACAAGTTAGGTATCAAGATTCAATACTTAAAAAATAAAACATATTGGTTCTGCAGTTTATTCCAAATTGTTTTCGAATGATCCAGCAGCATAAACACATGGAGTTAATGGTGCATTTTCATTGACCGTCAGTATTTATCCCGTCTGTGTGTAATATCCAGCGGGTGTATATTGTGCGAGATTAAAACCCTGCATTTGAGATTTTAAAAAAAAAACGCGGGCCTACGACCCTTGTTATCGATGATCTTCAAGTATCATATCTGGCACAATATAACCCCGCTGAACATATTTTCTTTTCTTTAATAAACCTTTTAGATTTTTGCATTTTGGAAACTTACAATAAATCAATATATAAATAAACCGCCGCCAGAACCACCACCACATATTTGTGATGTGATGTTCAACTTCATTAAGATAAGCGTGTATTTATCACGGTTGTTCTGTAACTTCAGTACATTTTATAGGCTTGACAGATTTGAAGAAATGTTTAATATAAATAATGGTTTTATTTAGGAACACATTTTCTATCCTGTACATACGCTACAAGTACAACATCAATCTATTGAAATACTTAAGTAACCGGGATATAAAATATTCTGCATAGTTACTTCAGGATAAACATGAAATGCAAAATCCTACAGTTTACAAATCCAAATCGCAAATACCCACGAAATCACGTACACCCGGATCTGAAGGCAATCGACCGTGAGTTTCAAGGAATGTACGCTTGAGCACTCGCTGTAATCCCCCGTATTTAAACCAGTGATTTAATCACTTGCCGCACTTTGTGATAAGATGGCGCGGGACTGGATCTGCCTTACAGTGGCGTTGGTCATCTACATATCAGGATGCGGTGCCTCTCACTTCAGAGGAGCACTAATCACGTGGAAGCCTGGACCATCACAGGTAGGCTGTGTCACAATTGTTTATTTATAAAGTTTAAACGGGTATCTTAAAGGCGGTACAACAGGCTTTTTTCTAGAAAAACTCAAAATTTTAAAAACTGTTCAATTTCGTGGTAAAGATGTCAGTAAATATCTAAAATAATATGGTAAAAGCACCGTGTTGTTTGCTTAAATCGGAATTAACTTTATTGAATGAAATCGGGCTTAAAATGGTAACATTAACACCCTGGTGCGTAACTTAGAATAGCAATTGTTACTGTGCAGAATGAATGTCCTGGTAAACAAGAAGTCAGACCACTAGAAACCATCGACAAGCCTGACGGACCTTTTTTAAGTGTTATGTTTATTTTTTATTGCGGATATTGGTTTATTGCCTATATCCATTTTAACTTGGTGAAAACCCATTTCGCGTTGAGTCTATGCTCGTTTAATGTTACATGGCTTATTTAAAGCGACACACGGCAATCTTGATTTTTTTGGGAAAAAAACACGCGGCGTCCCGATAGTTTTCTTCATAACCTAAATTTGTTCAGTCATTAATATGAATTATAAGTATAGTATAAAGCAAATTGTTTTTATATACTCTGTAAAAAAGTTTTGGACCATGGCAGTGTTCGAACCCGTACAATGATCGCTGAACCTTGACATTCGACCATAACCCTTATTATCTCAGTTGATAATTCACAATAGATCAACAATCAACAATAATTATCGTTTACAATGAAAGTTTGCGAAAGAATAATAATCTTTTTATTGGTTACTCGAATGTGTCCGTAACTGTTACTTTTAATGGACTTTGCAACATTTTTTACAGACCGTTTGTGTGTTCGCGATATTTTTTTAAAATCAAATCGTGTTTGGAATTTAATGTTTCTGGTACCAAATTAACCGGGTAGTGTAGACCTTGGTTACTAAAAAAAGATACTTAAATTCTGTCCACTAGTTTTATTTTTATATGACTTTATATACCCTGGTCCAAAACTTTTTTAAACGAGTATATATTGCTAACTGTTGATATACTGCACTCTTAGCTTTATCAGAATAAGATGGAAACAATGAAAACTCTCTGAATTATATTCAAGAATGTTTAGAGACAAACTTATATTGGATTAATCAATCCAGACACATGTTACAATGCTTGATAAAAAAAAAAATTCAAAATTGCCGTGTGTCAGTTTAAAGATATTGTTGTTCATTGCCATTGTTAATAGACGTATGGCTGTATGGCGGCTGTAAAAGGTCGCACCGACTACATATCCTTTGGGATCACCAAGCCCATTCTTTGTGATTTTAAACTAGAATACCGTTTAAGCCGGTGCTAGGGTCATGAGAGGTTTTGCACTTTATATTAACTCTCATGAACAGATTCAATAACTCCGAGTCTACTATTTTACACCCGGAAGTGTTTGTTGCTTCCGAGGGATCCACTTTTCCGTATTTAGTAGGCAGCCAAAGGGCCCAAAGGGCATCCATGCTTATTGAAGTCTTTATAAGTGTCCAATCACAATAGGGGTGGATGCCAGCTTGGCTTTTGTTCCTGGGGGTCAACAACTAGGTCAAAGTTCAAAAGAATGTAACAATAACTATTTCAACCCTAATTAGGATATATTATCACTTTCCATTCAGTTATGTATGTATTTAACTGTTCTGAAATATATTTGTATATTATTTGTATAAATATTACTGTATGAGAACTAAAATACATTACATTATGTCAAATGTATAGTACCTGAAATGGTGGTCAAAGGTCAAATAATTGTAAAAATCTTCATTCCATAGTTGTATATCCATAATGAATGATAACTATGGTTTTCAGGGATCAAGTTAACATTCAATGTAATTAAATTTGGCATGTTTATCAGAGTGGTTAAACAGATGAAACTGTATTGATCAAAAACTGTAAAGTTATGCTTAATGAACAATAAAATCAAAGCACCGCACGTACTATTAAGCGGAAATTACGTTATAATATGTTACGTCCTAATCTAATTATTTTCACGTCAACAATAATTCGATTTCCATGTTTGGTTAAAATTAAACTATAATTATTCAAGTAATTGAGCAGGCATTGTCAATTTCAACAATTTTCACACATAAAGGGAGATAACACCGGGGTTACTGGTGCGATCTGGCTGGTTATCACAGGGCAGATAACTCCAGACTTACTACTGCGATCTGGCTGTATCACATTTGACTGAGATATTTTAACCATAAGCATTTTGTCGAAGTTTGGTAAAATATCAATTTAAAATTATTTTTAGTTCTTGAGCAAAAATGATCAATTTCAAAGGAATTAACTAATAAAGGGGAGATAACTCAATGTTACCGGTGTAAAATGGCTGGTTATCAAGGTCGATTAAAGTATTTTGTCCATAAGCATTGTTTCCAAGTTTGATATACTTTCAATTAAAATTACTCAACTTGTTGAGAAGCACATCTTCAATTTCAACATATGGTGTCAATAACTCCAGGAATTTGGTAGGTTATCGATCTTGACCGAGATATTTTGTCCATAAGTATTGTATCCAAGTTTGATTAGTTTTGGATTAGAATTATTCAAGTTATTCTGCGATCACTAAATTTCTCTCCGTTTTTTGCACTTGCTTAACCTTTGACCTACTTTATGACCTTAGAGGGCCTGAATGGCAATGACATCCGGTCCTATTATCATGGTATCAATGAAACACTTCGACTGAAAAATGCCATCAACTCGCAAAATAAGCGTTTTTATTACAGATGGGCCGCCTACTAATTAATTTAAACACTGTATTTGTTCGATTTAATACGGGACCACACACTTGTTTTAGATATAGGCTCTTATTCGACATATCAAATGTAAACTCAGACGCTACTTCTTTCAAAATAAACCGAAACTGAAACTTGAATGCAAAAGAGAAGGTAAATCCCCGGCTGTGTTTGAAGATAAAACTAATACAACTATGTCTGCGTAAAGTAAACACACTATGTTGACAAACCCTTGTTTCGGCAAATTATTTCTGTACGTTTAACAGATAACTTTTAGAGCGGTTACACATGACCTGAATTGAAGGACATTTTGACCGTTATATGATCTATTGGACCTTTACATAGGACTTTAAGGACTGTTACATAGGATCTAAAGGACTGTTACATATGATCTAAAGGACGTTATACATATTACATGAACTAAAGACTTTTAACTAATAACCACATGTATCACATAACTTACGGTGTGGGAGTGGAATAACACCATTCTATATTTTTGGTATACCACTAGTTATATAAGTATGCAAATAAGCCTAGTATGCGCTGGCAAAAAAAATCGATAATGACTATGATCCAATTCCCACAGTTTATGTCGCGTGTTAAAGCGACGGGCAAAATGCAATAAAAGTCGATATGTGAGTTATGTGATAAACAGAGTCTAACATTCGTTCTGATTCATTATTGAATTTATTAAACTCGTTAGCAAAAATTATATAATGCTTGGCAAGAGCCTCGCATTATAACATTTTGCCAACTCGTTTAATAAATTCAATCATGAATGAGTACTCAAGTAATAACCTCTTTTTTATTATTAGAGGGGTTAATCTTATAGATTGGAGGGTTACCTTTAATTAACAAACATTACTATTGAAAAAACAAACACGTATGATTTTTTATAAAAAGGAGTAGATTGAAAAGCAACACACAATTAATATTTTATGTTAAAGATAAACTAAATTTTAATCCGTTTTCAACATAATTGTTTTATTTTGTACTAATAAATTTACTAACTCTCATGAACAGACTCAATAACACGTAGTCGACTACTTTTTTCTCTTGTTTGTGTTGTTTGCTTCCAAAGGATCCCCTTTTCATTATTTATTTAATAGCAATACATAACAATATTATATATTTTAAAAAATGAGAAAATGGTCCTATAGCAATCATAGCACACAAACGTAGATCTGCTATACTATGTACATACATATGCATTTATATTGTTTATATTCGAAATAGTAAAGCAAAATGCGTGTAAGAGTAACGCTGTAGTGACTCCGCCAACAACAGCTACACTTTACAATATATGTACACCGTTTCTAAAATTACTGACGACGAGGTATAAACATAGATTACCTATTTTGAGAAAACAAACTCTGTGGACACATTATAAATAGCTTTAACCAGCCCGGCCAAACCCAAAAACTAGAACGTCGAATTAAGAGTTACAACTCATAATTCATTATAGGCATATTCAATCACTAGTATTTTAAGAACCTGTGAATGAAACTTTACTTTTAATCGGCACATATACATTATTATATGACCTGAACACCTGGCTAGAGTTTTGATAAACGGTTTTGATTGTCTATTTTGCTGTTATTTGGAGCGTTAGTTTCTTAAATGATTCAGGGATAATAACACAAAATGGTACGTATGGATCTGTTAGAACTGTAGACTCGATTATAAAATAAACGTTATCATTGCCGGTAATCAAAACAATATAATGTATTTGAAAGCAGGGCTTATTTCCAAATTTGACATGTAATCTTCAGATATGTGCCTCTTGGCGTATTTTTGCTATTTTCTTTGTATCTGCTGTAGACACAGTGCGATGAGTTGTGCGTGATTTGACACCTACTATAGTACTGGCGATAATTAATGATTTAAATGACCAGAGTAATCTAAAATCTTGAATAGTTTAAACATGGTACGTGTGTTTTAATTAAGAAATAGAACATCATTTACGGTGAATTATCTTGTAATATATCACGGTTTGGAGTTCAATTGTAAACAATGATTTCACAAGCCCGAAGGGCGAATGAAATTATTGTTTATAATTGAACGATATATTACCGTGATATATTACAAGATAATTCACCGTAAACGATGTTCTATTTCTATTCTAATACCCCTAAATGTGAAAATAACGCTCACATCTGAAATCATTCGCATTGCTTTGCTTACTCTCCTAACGTTGCAAACGTTACAGTGATATCGTTCGCATTGCCTTGCTTATTCTCCTAACGTTGCACACGTTACAGTGTTATATCGTTGAATTTAAACTAGGCTATATAGTGCGGGTGTATTAGAATAATGCATTATTGTATTTTCGATTACTTCGCTTAGATAATTACATATAATTTACGTTTTACAGCGATCAGCAAAGCGATACAATTTCATTTTAACCCGCAGGCCTACAGTATCTCCATGCATGATAACCGAACTAAATTGTATAATGAATGCATTAGTTTAAAATACTACCAAACAAAACTTCAAAATTGAAATGTTATTAAGATAAAAAAATTATGGTATTTTGATTACTTTCAAAATCACGTTTCATACATATTATTAATGATATCGTTCACAGTATGGAGCGCAAAATGAATGAATACATATGATTACACAGCTAAAACTTCCCGAGTCCTTGAGTTTTACAGACAAAACATTTTCATAAACAATATTAACCAGACTGAACATGAAGCCAGATTAAGTGGACGTGCAACTTTTATACGACATGTATGCACAGACATCAGTTCGCTTAACGTCTCACACCACAATAATTATCGGCGTCTCCGTGTCCGAATGGTTAACGACGTTGCGTTGTAAACCTTCGCCTTTCACCGTTGCGGGTTCGAATCCCACTGGGAGCTCGACTTGTAAGTTAGGAAGTGTCGATTCTTACGGATCGGATGGCGGGAGGTGTACAGTACTGGTTCCATCCAGGAAAAGTGGGTGGTCTGCCTCCTCCACAAAAAAATCGACCGTCATAATGTGTTGCAAATGACGTAAACCACGATACAAACAAAACATAATAATTATCCATAGGGTCCCGTTTTTAATTTTTTGTTCGTTGCATACAGATAAACAAAATTTACAACATGTATTTAAGCTTAAATATTCATTGATCCAATATCTGCAATTTAAAACACACCACATATTTACCATGCTGAACATTTTTAAATTTCATGTTAGCGTGACACCTATCAACATTTTAGCGTAATACTATGACAAAAAATACAACCCCGTGGTGATTAGACCCATGATGCGTAAAATGAGTCAGAATTAGCTAGAACTCTTATATCAACATAATTTTTTTTTTCTGTGATCTCCTCCAAAAATGCTGTAGATTTATAACCTAGTAAGGAGAAATCAGTGGAAAGTCCTGTAAAAAGCGGAAAAGAGGATTTTTTATCTACCTCCTTCATCTGTATTGCATGAGTATTCATGGGAGATACTAGTGTTGTGAGTCCTTTAAGTCCGTTAAATGCAAAGCATTTTGACGATTTGCGAAAACTTCCTACACTTTACATTACATTAAATGTACAGACCGCAGTCAAGCAGTTATTTTTTCTCTACGTCACTATATTGAGAGATGCTTATTAAAAACAGATACGAGCACACCTGCCATGAATACAAATAAGGCTCGAACACAACATCTGAACACTTAATGCATACATGTATAGATCTTGACACAGACTTATTTTTAAGGGTATTTTGTTACAAAGATTAGTCCGATGACCAGCCAATTATGTTTTACCTTCCAGCAGGAGGAATACATTTCTCTAAATATTATGTAAATTGTGCAGATTTTTATTTCGGCAGTTTAAAGATATAACTACTTAAACATTTAAAAATGCTTAAAATCTACAGTTAAAAAGTGAGAAAAAATGCATCTAACCTCTGATATGTTAAGTGTTTTTTCTCATTGTTTAAATGACACATGTTTATCAAATAAAATGTCTAATTAAATATTATATAACATTTAATTTGACTAGTCTAAGAATAAAACTCAGCTCAGCCGAAATCGATAACAGTTGAGTATAATGCGACCTTTTACAAAAAACAATACAGAACTCGTATTTGTACAGTGCTTATATTGCTCTCTCAATCGTGTTGGCAAATATAACGCTTAGTTAAACCTAAATTTAATGTTTAACTTAGGCATGTTCATGCTATTTACATTTGACTTGTGTAAAATGATATGGCTAAATATCTGTTAAAAAACCATTTTGATATGAATTTGGTAGCAGTATAGTGTGTATTTGTTGCTTCCAACGGATCCCATTTTATTTATGTGCTGCTCCAGAGCCCTGATTGACGATACAGGGTAAATAAAAGTATCTCTGACAATTAATCTCTGACAATTAAACCAACATCCAGAGAAATTAGCAAGCAAAGCACTTAAATGTAATGGTAAAGATATATAGCAAAACACATAATTAGAAACACCTCAGGAAGTATCAAGACATGTATAGAACAACTACAGAGGCAAAACCAAACTCTAGAGTACGACCAAAACAGCTGAGGGACGACAGTTCATGCACCTATCTTCCTTTTCATGTTTTCAGAAGGAGCAATCATACCTGCAATAATGGTTGCAATCCTACTACGTTGTCTAGTTATTGCACAAAACAAAAATGTAACGTATGAGCTAGAAAGGGCATCAAACACTAAGTGCGTTGCAATAATAAATGGTCGAATATCCAGATTAATGTGAAAAATCATAGTTTATAAAAGATTACTTTCGTAACAAACAACTTGATCTTATAAGTTTGCTGCCAATATCTTTAATATGACTGGGACTGTGGTCCTTGTATGCTACATTTATTGCATGCGCATTTACAAGTCAATGTAACAAGAAACGTCAATATTCGCTCATATTCAATCTCATTAAAATCAGACCTTTATCACGCTACAATACTCTACACTTCTAAGGAACTGACAACACTGCATTGGAGGTCACATCAGATTGACCTTACGGTTAGCCAATCAGATTTCAGCATACAGAGCTCGGTATAGGCTGCTGCACTGTGCATGTCGCGTTTCAGTCAAACGATGAGGAGCAGTCTACGCTCGGTAAGAAGAGGCAATGTCCGTAACTTTTAGCTTATAAAACACAAATAAATTGCGTTGATAAGCATAACACATCAACCATTATTTAATATTTGCTCAATAAAACCAAGATTGTTTGAATTCAATAGCGGTACAAACAAACAATTACCGCTTCGTAGGGTTAGACTTGTAACCCACAATAAATTTACACTCGCGGTTAATAATAATAGAACGTCGCAATAGCCTACCTCGCTACCAACTGCGCTAAGCGGGTACGTACTATATAGAAAACCTAATGTTGCAATAATCTCGGTAAAATAAATATTTTTCAGATAATGTTCCAAATGTTTTCAAAAGACATGAACGCGCCTATGATATGTTTCGTATTCTTGCTGTAAAACATGCCATTTAGTGCATTTCTTGGAATTTATCGTGCAATCCACAGCACACACGGCGACTTTATATTTGTTTCGGATATATGTGTTTTAAGTGGATTTTCGTTTGTTCAGTTCACTCGAACACCATCTGAAGACAAGTGCATATGAAACGCGCGATTTCATTGGTTGAATTTAGTCGATCTTCTCATGAATATTGATTACATGAAAGGTCGATCAGACGTGACCTCCAATACATTGTTGTCAGATCCTATAGCGGAGAGTATCAAAACGTAATTAGGACTTGATGTTAATGAGATTGCATTGTCCTTTTTTTAATAATGAACTGCAACACATCAAAATATCAAAATACAGTGGTTTGAAACTATCCTGACTGGAAACGTATACATTTCTTCATCTGCAACGTCTGAGCTTACACGACTACTGTAAAACATCGTTCTGTATAGCACGTGTACAACTTGCCAAAGTGGACACCTGGTAATATAAAACACGCGCAAATAAACATCATAACCAAAACGCGAAAAACACAGGAAGAGTGGGTGGATTACCCATAATTACTGCACACTCTTTATGTAACAATGCAATGACTTTAACCCGCCAAACATATATGCGTATACCGTAGGCGCACGGAACTCTCGTACGAGCTAAATATACACTTGAATGCTTATTTGCTTTACACCTTTAACAAATACACGTAACAATGCAATGACTTTAACCCGCCAAACATATATGCGTATACCGTAGGCGCACGGAACTCTCGTACGAGCTAAATATACACTTGAATGCTTATTTGCTTTACACCTTTGACAAATACACCCTGATATAGTTTAATAAAGTACCAATGAAGTTTTTTGATTTTTATGATAGCTATAATAAGATTCAAAGTGCAATGCCTCTTACGCTCCTTCACACCGGCTTAGCAGTAGTCTACTTTAAAGCCACACATATTGTACGTGATGATCCCAAAGGACCAATATATAATACCACCAAAGGACTAATATGTAATACCACCAAAGAACCAATATGTAATACCACCAAAGAACCAATATGTAATACCGCCAAATGACCAATATGCAATACCACCAAAGGACTAATATGTAATACCACCAAATGACTTATATGTAATACCACCAAAGGACCAATATGTAATACCACCAAAGGACCAATATGTAATACCACCAAAGGACTTATATGTAATACAACCAAAGGACTAATATGAAATACTACCAAAGGACTAATATATAATACCACTAAAGGACTAATATGTAATACCACCAAAGGACTAATATGTAATAACACCAAAGGACCAATATGTGTGCTACCAAAGGACTAATATGTAATACCACCAAAGAACCAATATGTAAAACCACCAAAGGACCAATATGTAATACCACCAAAGGACTAATATGTAATACCACTAAAGGATTAATATGTAATACCACCAAAGGACTAATATGTAATACTACCAAAGGACCAATATGTAATACCACCAAAGGACCAATATGTAATACCACCAAAGGACTAATATGTAATACCAGTAAAGGAATAATATGTAATACCACCAAAGGATTAATATGTAATACCACCAAAGGACCAATATGTAATACCACCAAAGGACCAATATGTAATACCACCAAAGGACCAATATGTAATACCACCAAAGGTCCAATATGTAATATCAATACTGATGTGTAGTAACCCAATACATTACAAATACCAGTGATTTACATGTTTATAGTAAGTTTGACTGCTGTAATCTATGAGTAACGATGTATGTAAACACAATTTAGTTGTTGATATATTTAAATGATTTAACATGTTTAAAGAGCTCTATTTGTGTAAATATGATACTTCACGACATTGCTCTGATAGATAAGAACATAAAGTTTGTCCGAGTGCATGTTTAAAAGTTGCAAAAGTCTTAAACTGTATAAACTAGGGAAATACCCTACATTTTAATAGTGTGAATATCAGTAGATATATAATCTCTAATGTTACGGGTAACAAGGGTAAATATCAGTACATATATAATCTTGCATGTTACGGGTAACCAGCGTAAATATCGGCACATATATAATCTCGCATGTTACGGGTAACCAGAGTAAATATCGGCACATATATAATCTCGCATGTTACGGGTAACCAGAGTAAATATCGGTACATATATAATCTCGCATGTTACGGGTAACCAGCGTAAATATCGGCACATATATAATCTCGCAGGTTACGGGTAACCAGAGTAAATATCAGTACATATATAATCTCGCATATTATGGGTAACCAGAGTAAATATCAGTACATATATAGTCTCGCATATTACGGGTAACCAGAGTAAATATCAGTACATATATTATCTCGCATATTACGGGTAACCAGAGTAAATATCAGTACATATATAATCTCGCATATTACGGGTAACCAGAGTAAATAAAGCACCTTCTGAATATACTGAAGCTACTATTTTTCGTCATCGCTTTTCATCAAAGATTGCCACCGTTTCTTAAGATTGATCTAATAGGTAGGGACCAAAACCCAGGTTTTAGGACCCAATCTAGACACGCCGGACAAAAGCACCATACTTTCCTCAAATCTGTGTTTTATATTTCTCCATATTTTTAAAAGGGTCCCCAAAGGTTCGTGAATCCCTAAGGGGAGACTCCTTAGTTTCGAATGAATGTCCAGTACAGGCTAGACAATATTAAAGAAATCCACAAATGTGGTGTTTCTGGCTTAGTATGACATAATAGTTAATTTTGGTATAAATAAACTTGTTGTACTGTGACCGGTATGGAGGCTGTAAACAGAAAAAAGTAACTGGTGGCTATGTTGTAAATGCTAGCTTTTTTTTATCATTTCCTGCATTTCTGCATTCGACATCAGATTACAAAAAAAATAGCCGGTTAAGGTATTTCGAAATAGCATTTTATGAAAATTTGGAGTGTTTGTCATTCAATAATGGATGTGTTATATCTCAAACAAGGGACAGGTATATGCTGCCGTGTGTCTATAAATGTCATGTTTTCCTTTTTTGAGTGCTGAATGGGTGGAGTAAATGAATTGTATTTGTAGGCAGAGAAACCGAATTTGTTCCTTTCTAGCATGTATTTGCCATACTTTGAGAGAACATTATATGGTCTTTCAGGAACAGAGCATGATTGTTAGTTTTGAAAAATAGAATTCAAGTTATTTAACGTAATTTGTGTACATATCTGAACATAGTCTGAATTGCAAAGAAAACTGAAGATTCCGACCTACGTGTATTTTTTGGGGTCAAAATTTGAAGAAAAAAACCTGCTGATTTCTGGAATAATTTAATAAAAATATATTTTAAATGTTTATTTATTAGTGTAATGATATATTCTTATGAAATAATAAATATTTAAAGGGATAAATATGGGTCTTTTGGCAAAAACAATTGGAAAAAAGTGTTAAAAAAACACTAAAACTACTAATTTCTGGAATAGTTCAATAACAAAATATTTCTTTAACGTATATCTTATTTTCTTTTACTACAATAGGTATAATACTATTTTATCCATTTCGGCTTATTTTTCAAGGGGTCTAGAAATGTTCGTGAATCTCTAAATGTCTTTTTTGGTCAAAGTGTTGGGAAAATAACTGAAACTGCTGATTTCTGGAATAATTCAAAAATATATTTTAAATGCTTATTGATTATTGTATTGACCCATTTAAGTGTATTGATATATGTTAATGAAATAATAAATAAATGAAGGGGAAAATATGGGTCTTTTGGCCAAAAAATTGAAAAAAGAATAAAAATAAAATACTAAAACTGTTGATTTCTGGAATTATGTAATAGTTCAATAAAAATATTTGTTTAGCTTATCGCTTATTTTCGTTTACTATATTAGGTATAAAATGTTATACATTTCGTCTTGTTTTTAAAAGGGTCCAAAAAGGTTCGTGAATCCCTAATGTATTTTTAGAGCAAAAAATAATAAAAATTTTGATTTCTGTAATAAACATATATTTTAAATGCTTATTCATTATTTTATTATTATTATGAAATATCAGAATATCACTATTGCCTTTTTCACACTCGGTGTAATGATACCTTTCGTGTAATTAATTAAATCAAACAATCAATCATAAAGGTATACATGTGGATATTTTGCTCACAAAAAAAGGGGGAACTCAAACTGCTGATTTCTGCAATAATTCAATAAAGTATTTTTGTTTAAAAGCGTTTATAAGAAGTGAACGTTAGATATAAGCCATCTTGGATGCGGTCTTGCGAGTAACATGACAGGCGTGACCTGTACATATATGGGTGTGTGTAACCTAAAACCTGCTGTGTCTATGTTCTGTACAAATATGTAGATGTGGTCTTATGTGTAACATGACAGGTATGGCCTGAATCTGTGTGGGAATGGGTAATTTGAATCCAACTACTCTAGGTTCTTTACAATGGGTGGGTGTGTACTTACTTGTAACATTAAAGTTGTGGCTTGGTTCTGTATGAGTGTGAGCTACTTGAAACCTTCTGGTGAAGTTTGTGAAGCACTCTTCTTCCTATTAGATAATATTTTCGTCAGGTATGGAATCACCGTTTATAGACAAATTGTTAGTATCCCTATGGGTACGAACTGTGCACCACTTGTCGCAGATTTGTTCTTATTTTGCTATGAAAGGGATTTCATGTTGAGTCTTTCACCAGATACCCAGGCAGATGTTATTGAAGCCTTTAACATGTTTAATGACACCTCTCGGTATCTGGATGACATATTGAAAAAGAGTATAATAATGAACATTGACAACCCTTTCTTTCCAACTATGGTTAATTATATTTATCCTAAAGAACTTCAGCTTAACAAAGCTAATATATCCGATAATAACGCTTCTTTTCTTGATTTAGATCTCTCGATTGAAAATGGTAAAATAATTAGCAAAATCTATGACAAGGGAGATGATTTTAATTTTGACATTGTTAATTATCCCCACTTGGATGGGGATGTTCCCCGAGTAACTTCTTATGGAGTGTATGTGTCTCAACTTATTCGTTTTTCTAGAGCTTGTTCCGAGTTGAGGACTTTAATATTCGTAATCTTTGTATAACTAAAAAGTTACTCAATCAGGGTTACCGTTACCATAAACTTCGTAAAACCTTTGCAAAATTTTAGTATCGTAACCCTGATCTTCTTTCCTTGTCCGATCTTTTTATATTTCTTTTTATGTGTTCGTCTGTACAATGTGTGGGTATGGTCTTACGTGTAACAGTACAGGTATGCCTGTATGTGTATGAGTGTGAGCCACTTCACGCCTTCTGACTCTATATGTTCGTCTGTACAATATGTGTGTGTATATTTACGTTTATGGTATGGCCTTTATCATTTTGAGTGTGAGTAAATTAAAAAAATATATATAGGGTCCTATAGAAACCACAGCGTCCGAACGCAATGGCATCGTAGGTCCGCACTGTACTGCAAACAAGGACTTGAAACTACAATGAAAGAGACAAAAAACAACAGAAAGGGTGGTGAAGACAGGGTTACCGGCTTGGAACGGTCAGTAGGCAATAAGGCCTACTGGTTAGCTTGAATCGATTTTATATGCGCACAATCCTCGCTATTAAAGCCTTCTGACACTATGTGGGTGTATACTTAAGTGTCACATGACCTGTATGGATTGTATCTTTATGAGTGTTGGTGGCTTTATTCTAACTGTATCATTGTTCTGTACAATATGTGGTGTAACATGACAGGTATGGCTTAAATCTGTATGAGTATGGGCTACTTGAAGACTTCTGAAGCTATGTTCTGTACAATACACGGGTGTATACTTGTTATGTATGACCTACATTTGTATGAGTATTGGTTACTTGAAGCATTCTGACTCTATGTTCCATACAATACTTGGGTGTAGGTTTAAATGTAACCTGACAGGACTGGCATATATGCTCTGTATATATGTATAAGTGTGGGTAACTTGACGCCCACTGTCTCAGTGTTGAATATGTGGTTGTGATCTTACATGTAACATGACAAGAACGGTCTGTATCTGCATGAGTGCGGGCAACTTGAAGCCTTCTATATCTACAAGTATGTTCTTTACAATACGTGGGTATGTGACATGTATCGATATGAGTGTGGCTAGCTTAAAGCCCGCTGCCTCTACGTTTTGTACAATACGTGTATGTGTGCAACTTGAAGCCTTCTGCATCTACGTTATATGTGTTAACATGACATGTATGGCGTGTATGTGTTTGGGTGTGGGCAACTTGAAGCCCACTGCCTCCTTGTTTCATACACTATGCGGGTATATGCATATTTGTTAACTAGATATGGCCTATATCTGTTTGAGTTAGGGCAACTTGAAGCCCATTGTCACTATGTTTCTTTGAACAATATGTGGGTATAAAATGTGTTGTAAAAAGACAAGTATGGCCAGTATTTGAAGGAGTGTGGGTAACTTGAAGCACACTGCCTCTACGTTCTGTACCATATGTGGGTATGGGCAACTTGAAGCTTTCTGCATCTATGTTTGAGAGATGCTACAGAGAGAAAAAACACAAATCTTACCCTTAAGACTGATTAGCCTCGGACTATTTCTGGCATATGAATACGATTTCGCGAAATTTTGTGAATCGGTCACTATCATAAACAAGAATTAACGTAATAAAAAATGCCGGCGAACCTACGAATAAATTAAAAATCTTAGGTCAGATCAAAGTAAATTATTGAAGGTAAGGTTAAATATAACACGGGCGATATATTTAATGTTCATGCCACATTAGAAACTTCAGTTAAACGCGTGTATTTCTTAAACAATGTTATACAACTGTCAATGTTCATATGGCCCCGTCGATTTGAACAAGAAGCTTAATCTTCTTATTTACCAGTTCAAGTGTACACTTAGACAATGTATAGACTTTTTATACCCCCGCTTGCAAGAGTAAAATAGGGGCTATATAGAGATTATTTAACTGCTGGGATATATTAGGGGGAAATCCTTCACGAGATGGTAGACATGTTGTTCTTTTCACGAACGAGCGAATGCGAGTGAGTGAAAGAAAACAACACGCCTACCATCGAGTGAATGATTTCCCTTTAATCCAACACAGCAGTTAAATAATCTATTACATTTTAAATCAGTTTATGCATGATTTTTACCGGAATTATTCGCTTTATTGAACGTTTTCGGCGAATGACGTCGACGTCAGTAACACTTTTTGACGTCATAATTTAACGTCACAGTTCGTTATTTTTTGTGTTCGGAGTTAGTTATATTTAGCGATTACGAATATTCTTTTGTTGAGAAATCCCAATCTTTCACCGATAAAAATATAATAAATAGGAATCACGTTGTCTGTAACGTCCCGTCGCATCCCGTCACGTAACACATTTTTGTCCCGTCCCGTCGCGTCTTTTAGTATCTATCAAATTTGTGTTTCAGTTGTTGTCCAATATTCAAGATGACTGCTATGTCAACGTGAATTGTACATTAGATACATGTTGTGACATGTACACCGCTTCTCTGAATCCGTATTTTGGATATTAAAATGTGTCCACATGATGAATACAAGCTTATGTGGAAGAAGCATATAGTTACATTTATTATTTTCATACTTACAGAACGAAGTTATTGTAGACTATCGAATTTCATGGCGAATGACATATGGACCCCAGTTTAGGTGCGATGACAATGTCATACAGCTTGGTACAGAAATCGGAGGTGCTGGAAATGGAAACCTTGAGTGCTTCAAAAACTGCTATGGCTCATTTGGATCAATGAAATATCAGTGCACAGACTACAGCGTTCGAGAGGACTGGTCATCTGGTAGGGGTAGCCGGTCTATTACACTACCGGAAAGTTCACCTTCATATTATGAGTTCGGGTATGTAACAATTATAACAAGTATTTAACTTAGTTATTATTACTTTTTAATAATCATCATCATCATCACCATCAGCATCACCACCACCACCACCACAATCATCATCATAATAATAATACATAACAAATGGTTTCTTGAAAACAGACATCCAACAATTAAAGTAGTATGTCAGTGTTAAATGTATGTATGTCAGTGTCAGTGTCAGACAGACGGAACAATGAGTTTGCGTTAGCGTCGCAAGAGGTATTTGCTACATATTCAGATATTTTACCATTTCGTTTCAGTTCGTATTTTTGTGAAACGCTTGCCGGTGCAGGGAATTACAATAGACCGAGTGTGCAAGTTTGAATTTAATGGATGCTTTTAATGATGTATCAGTTATTCACAGGTTTACTGGAGCTGCTTGGATTCCATTAAACATTGGAGGTAATGGCGATTGGCTCCTTCGCGTTCAAACTGATTTAAGTAATCGCACCGACAATGGTAAAATCAACTCCTCACCAGCCTTAGACATTGCACCTATAATTCGTCTCCAGTACGGTTGTGAACACAGTATAATACTTCCAGGTATGCTAATGTCATGAAGGGAACACCTTTCGTCGGTTGTGCCGACTGATCAGTTCTAGTTTAACCAGGAAAACATGTACACCCGTTAAGCTTGTCTGCCGCTTGATTTTGTGGTATTTGCTTCAACTTTGCGTTTTACAAAAATGCAAAATCTTGACCACATTTAGATGCCTCTGTCTGTTAACCATTGTCCTGTGTTGTGAAACTTCTCTTTTAATCAGAATTTACACTCACCAATGTACTTTACAATTTGTTGCTGACACGTCATACTAATTGGGAGTTCTAATTCGGAAAATATGTTCCTTTTGTGGTCACTGTGGCCTTTCTCTTTGAAAGTGAACCCCAAACTGTATTTGTAGAACCCTTTCCTATAGCGAACTGAAAAAATGGATATGTGGATAATGCCATAACATCGCTGCACGTCCAGTCTGTTTTAAAATAGTTAAGGTGTATACAAACTCGTTGTAAAATGACTTATTATTTAGAACTTTCAAGTTAAATTTCGTATATATTTTCTTTAATAATATTATTAAACAATTCAATAAAATGAAATGGAAAATCTAATTTATAACTGTACACATCTACTATGGACCAGTGTATGATCCGGATGGGGACGTGGTAAGATGTCGTTGGGCCGTGAAAAGCAACAGCATTGATGAATGTGGCAGCGTCTGTGAAGGTTTCCCTGGACAGTTACAGGGTGTAAGTTTATATTTTGTTATTTCACTTTAGAGTGGATTATCTATTATATGGTTAACTGTATTGGAATTTTGAATTTTGCGACGGTATATCAGTCGTTCATAGGTCGCAAATTTTGATTAATTGCGACGCGTTAGCGGAACCGTTAAACACGATTTGCGACCGTTAAACGACAGATATACCGCCGCAAAAGTCAAAACTTCAATACTGGTTAACCTGCTTCTTTGTATTTTTCATTTCTTCTTTACAGTTTTACTCACACTGCATTGAAATAAATCATAATGACGTCACGTGTTTGCCGGTTTAACGGCACATGACTGGAATTGCGACGGGTTATGTACTATTTAATAGTTACGAATGTTTGAACGTCAACCGATCGAATTGCCGGGTTTTTTTTGCAAGTGCGTTAGAAATATAAACTAAATGCAATTATAGTACTTTGCAAGCGGGAGATAAAGATATTATAAACAATGCTATTTCTTCTAGTAGTCATTATACTTTATTTTTGTGATTGTATACCTTATTTGTTACCTTGAAAACGATTAATATTTCGAAAGTATTAACACACACACACACACACACACACACACACACACGCTAACACACCCACACACACACACACACACACACACACACACACAGAGACTGTATGGCTTCAAAGAATATATTATTAAATTATTTAACACCATATTGTTAACCCCTGAACCAGAAACATTATGAAGCTTTATGTGTGTGGTGTCGCATATATTGCTTCTATATATCCATGTAATTGTTATATATATCCATGTAATTGTTCTATATATCCATGTAATTGTTCTATATATCCATGTAATTGTTCTATATATCCATGTATCCATGTAATTGTTCTATATATCCCTGTAATTGTTATATATATCCATGTAATTGTTCTATATATCCATGTAATTGTTATATATATCTATGTAATTGTTCTATATATCCATGTAATTGTTATATATATCCATGTAATTGTTATATATATCTATGTAATTGTTCTATATATCCATGTAATTGTTCTATATATCCCTGTAATTGTTATATATATCCCTGTAATTGTTCTATATATCCATGTAATTGTTCTATATATCCATGTAATTGTTATATATATCCATGTAAGTGTTCTATATATCGATGTAATTGTTATATATATCCATGTAATTGTTCTATATATCCATGTAATTGTTCTATATATATCCCTGTAATTGTTATATATATCCATGTAATTGTTCTATATATTCATGTAATTGTTCTATATATCCATGTAATTGTTCTATATATCCATGTAATTGTTCTATATATCGATGTAATTGTTATATATATCCATGTAATTGTTCTATATATCCATGTAATTGTTATATATATCCATGTAATTGTTCTATATATCCATGTAATTGTTCTATATATATCCCTGTAATTGTTATATATATCCATGTAATTGTTCTATATATTCATGTAATTGTTCTATATATCCATGTAATTGTTCTATATATCCATGTAATTGTTCTATATATCGATGTAATTGTTATATATATCCATGTAATTGTTCTATATATCCATGTAATTGTTCTATATATATCCCTGTAATTGTTATATATATCCATGTAATTGTTCTATATATTCATGTAATTGTTCTATATATCCATGTAATTGTTCTATATATCCATGTAATTGTTCTATATATCCATGTAATTGTTATATTTTTGAATATGTGTTTTTGTATGTCTGAGCTCTATGAATGCTGCATTTCGTCTTTGACTTTTGTATCTACTGATATTCTGAAACTGTGAATATCATTCTTGCTTTATTTTCTCACCAGGATTCCTGTACCATAACGTATAATGCAACAGGAGATTTGGGTTGGTATGCTGTAGCTGTTCAGGTGGAGGACTTCATTGACGTCACTGCTACGTCATCTCTCAGCAGTGTGCCGGTACAGTTCCTCGTGTATGTGTATTGGTCTAATGAGTCATGTAATGTACAAACACAGTTTGTAGCACCAACTCCACCAGACAATGCTTGTGTCGGTGTGCCGAGAGACGACGTTTTCCAAACAGACATTATAGCTCGAGTATCAAATAAGGACAGAAGGTATTCAAGTATGCGTTATTTAAATTTCAAGTTAGGATTTCTATAAGCTTCTAGTTAAACGCTTTGTAGAAGATGCAATATTTCATATATTTACAAACTAATCTTTCGTTAACATTTTGAGTACAATTTTCATTGTCATAATTGATGTATATAAAACAATTGCCGTAGATACAGATTAAAAAGAAATAACAAGAAGGACCGAATGAGGAATTCATGTATGTATTACATTTACTGAATGCAACTACTGGCCTTCTATTGAACATGCGACCGTGATTTTGTTACATAACACCCGTATAGATATTCCGTCTGTCCGTCCATTTCGGTGAAAACGTGTATACATTTTCCCCTTAATATTTTTTTATTAATGCATACGATATGACTGACAGGTTTAGGTGTTATCACAATTTATCATAATATTATCATAATGTATAATGGTTACTTGACATTTTATGTAATTTAAAAAATATGAGTTATATAAAGTAGTTTTTTGTGCACGATAGACCAGGGCCAAGACAATAATATAAGTCACTATATTGATAATTAATAACATATCGGCACCTGGTCTATATATGACACTTATAAATACCCTAACACAATGAGACTGGGCTGTACCATAGCAATAATGATTTTCCTTTGTTCTTGCTTATGATGTAATTTTCATACACCTAAAGGTATGAGCATAAACCTGCTATAACTGCCGGTATATTTCAGCCGTGCTATAAATGACAGAATCGGCAGTTAGATCATGGTATACCCAATTTTACACGCGCGTAGTTGAATAAATGCCTAAGGTACAAAACATTTATAGCATATATTTCTCGTATGCGATTTATACTGCACTCTCGTGCATTTTAAAACATGTCAAACATACTATTTAAAATATCCTGTGGCATATTTATGCTACTTCCTTTTGTTGTTTTAGTTTTTATGAAAAATGTAACTATAGAGTTTGTAATTTTTCACAGCAGGAGCCTGCAACTTGTCTCAAATTAAAGGGAATACGATTCTGTAGGCTTTTATTAAACAAGAAAATGAAGAACGAGATTTTGAATTCTTACCTTGTGTCATACGAGATTGTTTTTTTTCTGTACTTCTTAAAACTCTGGAAATGAAGCGATACTTAAAATGATAAAACAACAATGACAAATGTATGAATGGACTTTGCTATGCTAAGGCTAATAAGGTACACGTACTCATATTCTAAGATGTATAACTGCAAGGAATCAATATATTTCGGGCTGTAAGAATTACACCACTTACGTCCTATTTCTGTACTTTTGTTAACGTGGCTTTTCTAATATGTTGAACTATTGCTAGACTATTGCTATCCTTGACTTAAGTATAACCTTTTCATATTTTCTTTGCAAATGCGAAAAAGCTATACTTAAGTCAAGGGTAACATTAAATGCCCGCTCCACTTTTGTCTCGTGGCATTACAATTTACTTCTTCAGATGCCAATATGGGCTAAATAAATGTTTCTAGCTTTTGTGTTTCTTAGTAAATTGTTTTGCTGAAACAAAAATTAACACGATATGAGGATGCATCTGAGAGGGGTAAACCACAATAAAAAACATATTGAAAAATAACTCCATACAGTATAGCACAAAGCATATGATTCGCTGGAAGAAAGCATGAGCATATACTGATTATGAACACCTTAACCTTAAGTGCATAAT
>JAWPHD010013032.1:0-71448 GCA_037043455.1 Cyrtodaria siliqua
TGAAATAATTCTAAAATTGTTAACCAATATTATCTGAAATTAATCCATCTCCATACGTATCTGTGAAATAGAAAACAGAACAATTAATGGGTTTTACGTACGTCAACACATCATAATGGGTTAACTTGAGAAGGCAACCTCAAAGGGAAATGATATTGATCTCGCTAAAATACACATGTCAAGTACATCATATCTTCACGACATTACATGTCGCGACAAATACTGACATCATACCCTGAAAAATGGTAAAAATTAACATTATACATAATAAATTTCTTGTTTCGGTGTTGTGGCTGTCTGCTGCACAACCCACTGTCCCAATCGGTTTGGTGGTTGCCGTTCTCTGGTTGACCGTCTCGGTGGTTCTGGTGGACGTTCCGGTGGATGTTCCAGTTGTACTGGCTCCGGTTGCTGCACCGGCAGATCCTCTGGTTGAACTTCCAGTTGACCATCTGGTGGATGTTCCAGTTGTGCTGGTGGACCTTCTGGTTGATGTTCCGGTGGTCTAGCTGGTCGACCTAGGGAATCTGGATCTATATCCCACACGCTGTCGCGACTCGCATTAAAGTTGCTCTCATCCAGTTGAAGGTTTGCATCTTCAAGGGTGCTACTTTCATGGCGTTCGCTTAGAGAGATGGTATCTGGTCCAATTCGTACTTTCTTCTGTCTAGTACCATTCTGAATATGTTGCTCAGGTTCAGAATCTGAGCTTGAACTTTCTGTGTCGGTACTCCGAGGATTGGCTCTGGTGGGTTTTCTTCTAGACACAACCTTACGGTTTGGTATCTGGCATGGGACCTCAGAGGGAATAGAGGTAAACGGTAGCAGCATATTTCTGTGTAGCACCCGTATTGGCCCCTGTCCATCCTCGCGTTTCACTCTGTATACAGGGATATCCTTATTTGGCATCGCGAGTACCAAATATGGATCCCTGTCCCATTTGTCTGCCAACTTCTGCTTCCCTTGCAGACCGACTTTCCTCACCAGGACTCTGTCACCATCCTCAAGCTTGCTATTCCTTACATTACGATCATATCGCTCCTTGTTCTGAACAGCGTTCTTGCTGGCTTCCTTTGCAGCAACACCATACGCAACCTGCAACCTGTCTCGCAGCTTCTTGCCATACGTATGTGGTTTTGATGCCGCTTCTTCAGCATCTACTGAAGTACCTAAGTAGGCATCTACTGAGAGACGAGGATGCCAATCGAACATGAGATAGTGGGGCGAATAACCAGTTGCATCGCTCTTCGTTGCGTTGTATGCCTGGACCATTGGCGCTACGTAGGATTTCCAATCCTGTTTTTGGTCCTCTTCCAAGGTCCCGAGCATTTTCAACAAGGTCTGGTTGAACCGTTCCGCTTATCTATTACCCATGGGGTGGTATGGTGTAGTTCTGGTTTTCTTAATCTGGGCGATCTTGCACAGCTCCTTGATGACATTCCCGGCAAAATTCCGTCCCTGGTCACTGTGTAGTGTCTCCGGAAAACTGTAGTATCGGAAAAAATTGTCATACAAGGCTCTGGCAGTCGTCTGGGCCGTCTGGTTGCGACAAGGAATAGCTTGAGCATACCGAGTGAAGTGATCTGTGATGACCAGAATATGCTCAAAGCCTCCTTTTGACCTCTCCAGACTAAGAAAGTCCATGCAGACCAATTCCATTGGTCTTGTAGTCATTATAGGGTGTAGTTCTGCTACCACCCTAACTGGTGTCTTCCGACGAATACATCTGCCACAGGTTTCCACTTTCCTGTTAACATCGCCTTCCAAGCCAGGCCAATAAAAGCGTTGTCTAGCCAACCACAGAGACTTCTCCTTTCCTTGATGTCCAACATCATCATGGATGCCTTTTAGGGCAATGCTCCTGTAAGTCTCTGGGATGACTAGCTGTCTTGTCTGTTGACCATCAAAGGAGGCGGTTCTGTACAGAATTTCATCCTCTACGTTAAGGCGATTCCATTCCCGAAGGAACTTCTGTGCAGTGCGTGTTTCTCTCCTGAGGTCTTCCTCCCTTGGCCGAGAACCGCATCCAAGGTGGTCTAATACTCTGGCTATGGTGGCATCTTTTCTCTGTTCCTGCTGCCAGTCTATCTGGTTAAAAGGTTCCGATGTTACAATTTCCTCACCGGCCGGTTGAGGTCCTACAACTTCCGAAACACAGTGCACCAAGGGTAGTGATGCTTTAACTGCATGGCAGATTGCTTTAACCTGATCAGGAAAGATCAACTCTGGTTGTCTTGACAGACTATCAGCATCAACATTAAGCTTTCCAGGGCGATAAATGATGGTGAACTGGAAGTTGCTTAATGCTGATATCCAGCGGTGTCCGGTGGCATCAAGCTAGGCTGTTGTTAGCACATAGGTCAACGGGTTGTTGTCCGTTACGACCTGAAATGTAGTTCCCATGAGGAAGTCATGAAACTTGTCTGTAATCGCCCATTTCAGTGCTAAAAACTCCAACTTGTGCGCTGGGTACTTCTTTTCACTGGGTCTCAGTCACCTACTGGCATATGCTATTACGCGTTCCTTGCCTTCCTGAAGTTGGTATAGCACAGCGCCTAAACCAAATCCACTAGCATCTGTGTGTAGAACCATTGGTTTGGTATAATCAGCATATCCAAGGACTGGTGGTGTCGTCAATTTTTCTATTAAAGTATCAAATGCTTGTTGTTGGTCCTTTCCCCATTTCCACACAACAGCTTGCTTCTTGATATTTTTCTTGGCTTTCTTGGCAGCTTTTGTCGTTCCATGACCCTCCAGCAAGGCATTTAGAGGTTGTGCAACTTGGGAGAAGTTCTTCACGAACCGCCTGTTATAGCCTGCAAAGCCAAGAAATTGTCGCAGTTCCTTGATATTGGTTGGTGGCTTCCAATTCTTGATAACTGCTGTCTTCTCTGGGTCAGTTGCTATTCCATGTTCTGACACAACATGGCCCAAGTAGTTCACTGAGCTTTTGAACAGCTCACATTTACTGGGTTTTAACAATAGCCCATGTTGTTCCAATCTGGAGAACACTCCTTCCAGACGTTTAACGTGTTCTTCGAATGCCTTCGAAAATACTAAAATATCATCAAGGAAAATGTCACCCATGCACTTCTCCATAAGCCTTTGAAATGTGGCAGGTGAGTTTGAAAGTCCCATTCCCATGCGATTCATCTCATAGAATCCGAGATTACCTACGGAGAAAGCAGTGTACGGTTTCGAAGACTCCTCCATTTCCACTTGATAGTAGCCTAATCGAAGATCTAGCTTCGAAAAGTACTTTGATCCACTCAAGGTATCAATAGTGTCGTCAAATCTAGGCAACATATATGCGTCCTTCCGTGTTTTTTTGTTTAGATGCCTCCAGTCTAAACAAAATCGCAGGGAACCGTCCTTTTTCCTAACAAGTACCACATTAGATGAGAATGGGCTGTCAGATTCTCTAATGGCATCTGCTTCAAGCATCTCTCTAATGTGCTGACGTACTTCTTCATACATGCCTGGTGGTATCCTCCTGTATGGTATTTTGAAAGGAGTATCGTCTTCTAGCACGATCTTGTGCTGACCTAGGTCAGTCTTACCAATATGGGCTGCTCCTTTTGAAAATATATGGTCCCAGGTTCCTAAGATCTGACGGACACGTGCAAGTTGCTCCTCCGTGAGATTTGCCGTATCAATTCTGACACCAAGTTCTTCCAGGGGTGAAACATTACCCTCCTTAGTCACTGTCATACTGCCAAGATCCGAGGCCAGGTTATCCACCACCTTGACTTCACTGATCTGGCAAATATCAGACTTGGGTCGAAATGTAACTGGCCGTTGGGCGCCAAATGTCACAGGACTAGAAAAATGTGCAGCCAGACCGGGGCTCGAACCCGGGACCATCGGACTACCGTTCCGATGCTCTACCGACTGAGCTAACCGGTCAGACAATGCAACATCAATCTACCTGTTAGATATCCATAACCGTGACACACTCCCCCTACAGACTGGAATTCGTCCTCGAATTTCCATGGGTGCAGAGAATCATGTGAATGTTTCTCTAAGTTTACTCAGTCACGGCCCCACGTTGGGCGCCATTTGTAACCATGGTCTTATGGGGGTAAATTCAACAACTCCAATCCATGATTTAGGGTTCTTTATATATGGGTAATATAAAGCCTGCAATATATACAAACATCACATTTAACAAACAATTACAACATGAATGACATTGCAGCCATTACATAAATACATTATCTACAAACGCGGCAATTTGATTAATATACCAAACAATCGAGAACTTACCAGACAAATCCATATTTAGGTTCTGCAACCAAATATTTACCAAGAATCTAATAGCTGTAGAATATATAAACTACATTCTCAATCAGACCTTTACAAGTCTATAGAAAACAACTAAAATATATATTATTACATCTCTGAACTGAAATAGGTGTTTCTCTTAGAGAAGGTAGGCAAAGACTGAGTTAGTTAGAGGTATCATGCCATGCAGTGTTAGGGGTGACTTAAGTTAGTTTTCACTCACTCAATCCTGTCAACCAAGCTGTATTTGTACAATAATCAGTTTGTCAAGACATATATGACAACCGTATACAATATAAATAATACATTGATCTCATGATAAATGGTCTCATTAACTTTTACAGTTATTACTCAGTACTGTGAACATAGCCAGCTATCTACCTGTGGAATAAGGGACATAAATATGAGTAAACATACTACAGAGAACTATAGCAGTTGTCTCCCTTGAACCACTATTAAAGGCACGGCTACATAAATATTCGTAATTAACGTATTGTCTCACATATGCTACTTGCAAAGCAAACATGTGAATTATAAGAGACGCATACAAGTGAACAAAATTCCTGTATGTCGATTTAAATTTTCATCCCAGATATAGACTAGCACTTTTCGGTGGGTAAAAAGTTCAACCTTTTTCATCTTCGGAGCCTCGGAGAAAAAAAATGTATTGAAATCAATGTTCTAACTCAAACCTCTTTTACTATGATTTTTTTTGTATCATGTTTGCCTGATTTAAGACGTGGTTGATTGCGTATCTGTTTAAAGGTAGGAGGTCGGTAATAATCGCATCCGTGGCCGGGATAGTAAAGAAACTTCGTCTAAACCTTTCTCGGCTCTCACCGCTGCGGGTTTGAATCCTCCTGGGAGCTCGACTTGTCTGTTTCTGTATCTGCATCTGCGGGATACTTCCATCCTTTATATTGAAGATCACTAGGAGGCGTAAGTCAGGGAACAACTAAAATTTAAAAAACGTATAATGTACAGGATTAAAAACATCAAACGCTTTGTTAATTATGGGAAACGGGGGGAATGAACCTAGACTTGAACATCTCTCTTTGATGAGTGACGGTATCTCATTCGACCTATCTCATTCCAATATCGTACGCTTTTTGGAAAATAGGAGTTTGGGTGGTAGTTACTGGTTAGTGTTAGTGAATGAGATGACAAAGGTCAGGTTTTGAGATTGTTGCAGATTGTGATGATCAACACATAGTATATTATTTTGAATTGTGAAGAAGATTACGAGAGAGGACTCATTTCGACTGAAATGTAATCTAAGGCAGGCCATCTGAGTTCTTTTAGCATTGAGACAGTGTCGATTCTTACTGATGGCGGGAGGTATACAGTACTGGTTCTACTCAGGTGTGCTAAAAATGACGTAAAATACCATTAAAAATCCAAACTTTCAGAAAGGAAAGAAGTATTAATATTAATGAGACTTAGTTCAAGCTGTATTCATTCCAAGAAAAAATATACTTCCATTTTTTTTTATCATGACCTCATTTAAAGGTCATTTTCCAAACATTCAGAAAGGGGAAAAAGTATGTGTCAGAAGTGGGATTTGAACCCACGCCCACATTCGTGGACCAGAACACTCGCTTGTTAAGGTATTACATTGAGTCTGGCGCCTTAGACCACTCGGCCATCCTGACAGCTGTTAAACAATTTACAAACATAGATTTTATTAAAATCAAATACACTATCTGTCAAAATACTCAGTGAAAAGTATATTTCATGAGCGATATTTAAACACTAGAGTTGAAGGATTTAGGTCATAGCATGATATTTTCCTGAGAAAAATCAGTTATCCAGTGTGTTCTAATTCAAATGAGCGTTTGTAAGACTTAGAATTGTGTAGAAGATTATGAGAGAGGTCTCATTTCGACTGAAATGTAATCTAAGGCAGGCCATCTGAGTTCTTTTAGCATTGAGACAGTGTCGATTCTTACTGATGGCGGGAGGTATACAGTACTGGTTCTATTCAGGTGTGCTAAAAATGACGTAAAACACCATTAAAAAAATCCAAACATTCAGAAAGGAAAGAAGTATTGATTTTAATGAGACTTAGCTCAAGCTGTATTCACTCCGAGAAAAAATATACTTCCATTTTTTTTTATCATGTATGCCTAGGGACACTGTCCGTAACTTTTAGCTTATAAAACACACACTAATTATGTTCGCAAACATTACACACCAAACATTACTGAATATTTACTAATTAAAGCAGGATTGTTTGATGGAATTCAGTCGCGGTACAAAAAAAAGAGAAACCATTTCGGGCGTTTGAACTCGCAGCCCAACCTAAAATTACACTCGCGGTAATAATAGTGAACGTAAGGTGGTCGACTAGCTCCCAACTGAGCTAAGCGGGCTATACATATTACGCACTAAATACTATGGTGAAAACCTAATGCGCTAATGGAAGTAACGTGATCGCAGAAAAGGTAAATACGGTGGGTCCCACTTTATTTACAAATAATAATTTAAGCTTCTTTTTTTTCAAACTCACGAATGTATTACTACAGACTTCTTAGTGTCTATGCTCATGTTTTCATGTATATATTTCACTGAATAAAAGTCAGACAGTTATTTGGTTATGCTCAATATCTGCTTACTTACGGACAGTGTCCCTTTAAACGTAGGTTATACAGTCATTTTCCAAACATTCAGAAAGTGAAAAAAAGTATGTGTCAGAATAGGGATTTGAACCCACGCCCACATTCGTGGACCAGAACACTCGCTTGTGAAGGTATTACCTTGAGTCTGGCGCCTTAGACCACTCGGCCATCCTGACAGATGATTAACAGGTATAAATGAAGAGTTTATAAAAAAGTAAATGTTAGTAATTAACGTAGCTACATGTCGATTTCAATTTTCATCCCAGATATAGACCAGCACTTTTCGGTGGGTAAAAGGTTCAAGGTTTTTTCACATCGGAGCCTCGGAGGAAAAAAAATGATTGGAAACAAAACCTTTTTTTTTTTTATCATGCATTCCTGAATTAATGGTTTAACAATTTAGAAAGTGAAAAATAGTATGTGTCAGAAGTGGGATTTGAACCCACGCCCACATTCGTGGACCAGAACACTCGCTTGTTAAGTATTACCTTGAGTCTGGCGCCTTAGACCACTCGGCCATCCTGACAGCTGTTAAACAATTTACAAACATAGATTTTATTAAAATCAAATACACTATCTGTCGAAATACTTAGTGAAAAAAAGTACATTTCATGAGCGATATTTAAATACTAGAGTTGAAGGATTTAGGTCATAGCATGATATTTTCTTGAGAAAAATCAGTTATCCAGTGTGTTCTAATTCAAATGAGCGTTTGTATGACTTTGAATTGTGAAGAAGATTACGAGAGAGGACTCATTTCGACTGAAATGTAATCTAAGGCAGGCCATCTGAGTTCTTTTAGCATTGAGACAGTGTCGATTCTTACTGATGGCGGGAGGTATACAGTACTGGTTCTACTCAGGTGTGCTAAAAATGACGTAAAATACCATTAAAAGTCCAAACTTTCAGAAAGGAAAGAAGTATTAATTTTAATGAGACTTAGTTCAAGCTGTATTCATTCCAAAAAAAAATATACTTCCATTTTTTTTATCATGACTTCATTTAAAGGTCATTTTCCAAACATTCAGAAAGGGGGAAAAGTATGTGTCAGAAGTGGGATTTGAACCCACGCCCACATTCGTGGACCAGAACACTCGCTTGTTAAGGTATTACCTTGAGTCTGGCGCCTTAGACCACTCGGCCATCCTGACAGATGATTAACAGGCATAAATGAAGAGTTTATAAAAAAGTAAATGTTAGTAATTAACGTAGCTACATGTCGATTTCAATTTTCATCCCAGATATAGACCAGCACTTTTCGGTGGGTAAAAGGTTCAAGGTGTTTTCACATCGGAGCCTCGGAGGAAAAAAAATGTTTGGAAACAAAACCTTTTTTTTTTTATCATGCATTCCTGAATTAATGGTTTAACAATTTAGAAAGTGAAAAAAAGTATGTGTCAGAAGTGGGATTTGAACCCACGCCCACATTCGTGGACCAGAACACTCGCTTGTTAAGTATTACCTTGAGTCTGGCGCCTTAGACCACTCGGCCATCCTGACAGCTGTTAAACAATTTACAAACATAGATTTTATTAAAATTAAATACACTATCTGTCGTAATACTTAGTGAAAAGTACATTTCATGAGCGATATTTAAATACTAGAGTTGAAGGATTTAGGTCATAGCATGATATTTTACTGAGAAAAATCAGTTATCCAGTGTGTTCTAATTCAAATGAGCGTTTGTATGACTTTGAATTGTGAAGAAGATTACGAGAGAGGTCTCATTTCGACTGAAATGTAATCTAAGGCAGGCCATCTGAGTTCTTTTAGCATTGAGACAGTGTCGATTCTTACTGATGGCGGGAGGTATACAGTACTGGTTCTACTCAGGTGTGCTAAAAATGACGTAAAATACCATTAAAAATCCAAACTTTCAGAAAGGAAAGAAGTATTAATTTTAATGAGACTTAGTTCAAGCTGTATTCATTCCAAAAAAAAAATACTTCCATTTTTTTTATCATGACTTCATTTAAAGGTCATTTTCCAAACATTCAGAAAGGGGGAAAAGTATGTGTCAGAAGTGGGATTTGAACCCACGCCCACATTCGTGGACCAGAACACTCGCTTGTTAAGGTATTACCTTGAGTCTGGCGCCTTAGACCACTCGGCCATCCTGACAGCTGTTAAACAATTTACAAACATAGATTTTATTAAAATCAAATACACTATCTGTCAAAATACATAGTGAAAAGTACATTTCATGAGCGATATTTAAATACTTGAGTTGAAGGATTTAGGTCATAGCATGATATTTTACTGAGAAAAATCAGTTATCCAGTGTGTTCTAATTCAAATGAGCGTTTGTATGACTTTGAATTGTGTAGAAGATTATGAGAGAGGTCTCATTTCGACTGAAATGTAATCTAAGGCAGGCCATCTGAGTTCTTTTAGCATTGAGACAGTGTCGATTCTTACTGATGGCGGGAGGTATACAGTACTGGTTCTACTCAGGTGTGCTAAAAATGACGTAAAATACCATTAAAAATCCAAACTTTCAGAAAGGAAAGAAGTATTAATTTTAATGAGACTTAGTTCAAGCTGTATTCATTCCAAGAAAAAATATACTTCCATTTTTTTTATCATGACCTCATTTAAAGGTCATTTTCCAAACATTCAGAAAGGGGAAAAAGTATGTGTCAGAAGTGGGATTTGAACCCAGGCCCACATTTATGGACCAGAACACACGCTTGTTAAGGTATTACCTTGAGTCTGGCGCCTTAGACCACTCGGCCATCCTGACAGATGATTAACAGGCATAAATGAAGAGTTTATAAAAAAAAAAAATGTTAGTAATTAACGTAGCTACATGTCGATTTCAATTTTCATCCAGATATAGACCAGCACTTTTCGGTGGGTAAAAGGTTCAAGGTTTTTTCACATCGGAGCCTCGGAGGAAAAAAAATGTTTGGAAACAAAACCTTTTTTTTTTATCATGCATGCCTGAATTAATGGTTTAACAATTTAGAAAGTGAAAAAAAGTATGTGTCAGAAGTGGGATTTGAACCCACGCCCACATTCGTGGACCAGAACACTCGCTTGTTAAGGTATTACCTTGAGTCTGGCGCCTTAGACCACTCGGCCATCCTGACAGCTGTTAAACAATTTACAAACATAGATTATATTAAAATCAAATACACTATCTGTCAAAATATTTAGTGAAAAGTACATTTCATGAGCGATATTTAAATACTAGAGTTGAAGGATTTAGGTCATAGCATGATATTTTCCTGAGAAAAATCAGTTATCCAGTGTGTTCTAATTCAAATGAGCGTTTGTATGACTTTGAATTGTGTAGAAGATTATGAATTGAATTGAATTGAATGTTGTTTAACGGCTCATCAACACAGTACAGGTTATTTAGAGCCGCCCCAGAGAGAGGGGAAGGATACATAGGGATCCGGGAACCGTGCCCTACTCTTATTATCGAATAGATCCCTATGGGACCGCCCGGTTTACGTCCCCATCCGACGGACGAGCGAAGATTATGAGAGAGGTCTCATTTCGACTGAAATGTAATCTAAGGCAGGCCATCTGAGTTCTTTTAGCATTGAGACAGTGTCGATTCTTACTGATGGCGGGAGGTATACAGTACTGGTTCTACTCAGGTGTGCTAAAAATGACGTAAAATACCATTACAAAATTCCAAACATTCAGAAAGGAAAGAAAAAATACTTTTAATGAGACTTAGTTCAAGCTGTATTCACTCCAAGAAAAAATATACTTCCATTTTTTTTATCATTTTCCAAACATTCAGAAAGAGGGGAAAAAAGTATGTGTCAGAAGTGGGATTTGAACCCACGCCCACATTCGTGGACCAGAACACTCGCTTGTTAAGGTATTACCTTGAGTCTGGCGCCTTAGACCACTCGGCCATCCTGACAGCTGTTAAACAATTTACAAACATAGATTTTATTAAAATCAAATACACTATCTGTCAAAATACTTAGTGAAAAGTACATATCATGAGCGATATTTAAATACTAGAGTTGAGGGATTTAGGTCATAGCATGATATTTTCTTGAGAAAAATCAGTTATCCAGTGTGTTCTAATTCAAATGAGCGTTTGTATGACTTTGAATTGTGTAGAAGATTACGAGAGAGGTCTCATTTCGACTAAAATGTAATCTAAGGCAGGCCATCTGAGTTCTTTTAGCATTGAGACAGTGTCGATTCTTACTGATGGCGGGAGGTATACAGTACTGGTTCTACTCAGGTGTGCTATAAATGACGTAAAATACCATTAAAAATCCAAACTTTCAGAAAGGAAATAAGTATTAATTTTAATGAGACTTAGTTTAAGCTGTATTTATTCCAAGAAAAAATATACTTCCATTTCTTTTATCATGACCTCATTTAAAGGTCATTTTCAAACATTCAGAAAGGGGAAAAAGTATGTGTCAGAAGTGGGATTTGAACCCACGCCCACATTCGTGGACCAGAACACTCGCTTGTTAAAGTTTTACCTTGAGTCTGGCGCCTTAGACCACTCGGCCATCCTGACAGATGAATAGCAAGCATAAAATGAAGATTTTATAAAAATATAAATGTTAGTAATCTTGCAAAGTAAACATGTGAATTATCAGAGACGTATAGTACACGAAATTGCATTAATTATAAATATAGACAAGGCCCTATATCATGTATTTGTCGATTTCAATTTTCTTCTCAGATATAGACTAGCACTTTTTGACATTCCGCCTCGGAGGAAAAAAACTGTTTGGAAACAAAAGCTGTTGTTTTGTTTTTTTATGATGCATGCCTGAATTAATGGTTTAATAATTTAGAAAGTGAAAAAAAAAGTATGTGTCAGAAGTGGGATTTGAACCCACGCCCACATTCGTGGACCAGAACACTCGCTTGTTAAGGTATTACCTTGAGTCTGGCGCCTTAGACCACTCGGCCATCCTGACAGCTGTTAAACAAATTACAAACATAGATTTTATTAAAATCAAATACACTATCTGTCAAAATACTTAGTGAAAAGTACATTTCATGAGCGATATTTAAATACTAGAGTTGAAGGATTTAGGTCATAGCATGATATTTTACTGAGAAAAATCAGTTATCCAGTGTGTTCTAATTCAAATGAGCGTTTGTAAGACTTAGAATTGTGTAGAAGATTATGAATTGAATTGAATTGAATGTTGTTTAACGGCTCATCAACACAGTACAGGTTATTTAGAGCCGCCCCAGAGAGAGGGGAAGGATACATAGGGATCCGGGAACCGTGCCCTACTCTTATTATCGAATAGATTCCTATGGTTCTTTTACGTGCTCGGAGGATAGACCGATACACGGGACCGCCCGGTTTACGTCCCCATCCGACGGACGAGCGAATATTATGAGAGAGGTCTCATTTCGACTGAAATGTAATCTAAGGCAGGCCATCTGAGTTCTTTTAGCATTGAGACAGTGTCGATTCTTACTGATGGCGGGAGGTATACAGTACTGGTTCTACTCAGGTGTGCTAAAAATGACGTAAAATACCATTACAAAATTCCAAACATTCAGAAAGGAAAGAAAAATTACTTTTAATGAGACTTAGTTCAAGCTGTATTCACTCCAAGAAAAAATATACTTCCATTTTTTTTATCATTTTCCAAACATTCAGAAAGAGGGGGAAAAAGTATGTGTCAGAAGTGGGATTTGAACCCACGCCCACATTCGTGGACCAGAACACTCGCTTGTTAAGGTATTACCTTGAGTCTGGCGCCTTAGACCACTCGGCCATCCTGACAGCTGTTAAACAATTTACAAACATAGATTTTATTAAAATCAAATACACTATCTGTCAAAATACTTAGTGAAAAGTTCATTTCATGAGCGATATTTAAATACTAGAGTTGAGGGATTTAGGTCATAGCATGATATTTTCTTGAGAAAAATCAGTTATCCAGTGTGTTCTAATTCAAATGAGCGTTTGTATGACTTTGAATTGTGTAGAAGATTACGAGAGAGGTCTCATTTCGACTAAAATGTAATCTAAGGCAGGCCATCTGAGTTCTTTTAGCATTGAGACAGTGTCGATTCTTACTGATGGCGGGAGGTATACAGTACTGGTTCTACTCAGGTGTGCTATAAATGACGTAAAATATCATTAAAAATCCAAACTTTCAGAAAGGAAAGAAGTATTAATTTTAATGAGACTTAGTTTAAGCTGTATTCATTCCAAGAAAAAATATACTTCCATTTCTTTTATCATGACCTCATTTAAAGGTCATTTTCCAAACATTCTGAAAGGGGAAAAAGTATGTGTCAGAAGTGGTATTTGAACCCACGCCCACATTCGTGGACCAGAACACTCGCTTGTTAAGGTATTACCTTGAGTCTGGCGCCTTAGACCACTCGGCCATCCTGACAGATGAATAGCAGGCATAAAATGAAGATTTTATAAAAATATAAATGTTAGTAATCTTGCAAAGTAAACATGTGAATTATCAGAGACGTATAGTACACGAAATTGCATTAATTATAAATATAGACAAGGCCCTATATCATGTATTTGTCGATTTCAATTTTCTTCTCAGATATAGACTAGCACTTTTTGACATTCCGCCTCGGAGGAAAAAAACTGTTTGGAAACAAAAGCTGTTGTTTTGTTTTTTTATGATGCATGCCTGAATTAATGGTTTAATAATTTAGAAAGTGAAAAAAAAAGTATGTGTCAGAAGTGGGATTTGAACCCACGCCCACATTCGTGGACCAGAACACTCGCTTGTTAAGGTATTACCTTGAGTCTGGCGCCTTAGACCACTCGGCCATCCTGACAGCTGTTAATCAATTTACAAACATAGATTTTATTAAAATCAAATACACTATCTGTCAAAATACTTAGTGAAAAGTACATTTCATGAGCGATATTTAAATACTAGAGTTGAGGGATTTAGGTCATAGCATGATATTTTCTTGAGAAAAATCAGTTATCCAGTGTGTTCTTATTCAAATGAGCGTTTGTATGACTTTGAATTGTGTAGAAGATTACGAGAGAGGTCTCATTTCGACTAAAATGTAATCTAAGGCAGGCCATCTGAGTTCTTTTAGCATTGAGACAGTGTCGATTCTTACTGATGGCGGGAGGTATACAGTACTGGTTCTACTCAGGTGTGCTAAAAATGACGTAAAATACCATTAAAAATCCAAACTTTCAGAAAGGAAAGAAGTATTAATTTTAATGAGACTTAGTTTAAGCTGTATTCATTCCAAGAAAAAATATACTTCCATTTCTTTTATCATGACCTCATTTAAAGGTCATTTTCCAAACATTCAGAAAGGGGAAAAAGTATGTGTCAGAAGTGGGATTTGAACCCACGCCCACATTCGTGGACCAGAACACTCGCTTGTTAAGGTATTACCTTGAGTCTGGCGCCTTAGACCACTCGGCCATCCTGACAGATGAATAGCAAGCATAAAATGAAGATTTTATAAAAATATAAATGTTAGTAATCTTGCAAAGTAAACATGTGAATTATAAGAGACGTATAGTACACGAAATTGCATTAATTATAAATATAGACAAGGCCCTATATCATGTATTTGTCGATTTCAATTTTCATCTCAGATATAGACTAGCACTTTTTGACATTCCGCCTCGGAGGAAAAAAACTGTTTGGAAACAAAAGCTGTTGTTGTTGTTTTTTATGATGCATGCCTGAATTAATGGTTTAATAATTTAGAAAGTGAAAAAAAAAGTATGTGTCAGAAGTGGGATTTGAACCCACGCCCACATTCGTGGACCAGAACACTCGCTTATTAAGGTATTACCTTGAGTCTGGCGCCTTAGACCACTCGGCCATCCTGACAGCTATTAAATAATTTACAAACATAGATTTTATTAAAATCAAATACACTATCTGTCAAAATAAAGTGAAAAGTATATTTCATGAGCGATATTTAAACACTAGAGTTGAAGGATTTAGGTCATAGCATGATCTTTTCCAATCTCTACCAGAGTATTTGATATAAGTGAGTGCAAAGACCGATAACTCTGCGCGGAGATTGGATCTTTTCCTGAACAAAATCAGTTATCCAGTGTCTTCTAATTCAAATGAGCGTTTGTATGACTTAGATCTTGACGTACATTCAAACAAGCGCTCACTGACTTTTTCCAGTGATCATGGACTGCTTTTCAAATTTAAAATTTTATTCGAAATAACTACTTTCGAAAACAGAATTTCCTAGAGCTGAGTACCAATCTTCATCAACACAAAATAAGGGCAAAATAAGATTGTATTTTCACGCGAAAATTGCAAGATTTTTGCAAGATTTTTTAACGTAGCTCGTCAAGTCATCAGAAATGGCTGAGGCAGATCAGGAAAATATTCCTGCGAAGCCCAGAGATAAAACCGACAGCGCTGATGATGATGATGATACAGACGACGAAGAGAGTGAAGTGTTGGAAGAGAGTCCATGCGGAAGGTGGCAGAAAAGAAGGGAAGAGGTATGTATAATTTTAGTCGGAAATTATGTCCCTAATCACATGAATCAGCATCAAAATGAAATATTCAGTCAGATGGATTATCTGTAAAATACCCGTAACTCGTAAATACCGATACTTCGGTGAACGAGGGATAGCAAAACCGGAGGTGGGGGTCTTAATCCGAACCTTCTCTGAACTTACCAGTTCTTTTTACAATTTGGATATTTCATCTGGCAGTGTATGGTCAGTGCAGTTCCTGTAGTAAGAACACAGGGATCACCTCTAGTTTTGCCTTGTGAGCACTCTAGCCCTTTCATTTTTCATGCGATCTTAACCAAACTTGGTCAAAGTCTTTATATCAATGAGAGCTCGGATGAGCAGATCGGATTAGTAACACCAGAGTAATTGCCTTTGAATTCATAATTTTTCATTGCAGAGAATGCTGAGATTTTATCTGATTTTCAGTAGGTGATAAAATGTGTGTTACTCGGTTTTTATCCTTAGGTTCTATAGTAAAATAAAAATCTTTGGCAGAGTAAACAGAGATAATTTTCAAGATTATGATTTTGAAAGGTACATATATTGAATAAATGTGCATGAATGTTCATGAAATATGCAGGGTTTTAAAATAATCACACTGTAGATACCTTAATTTTAACAGTAAACTTGGTTGAACATCATGGATAAAGACCGAGTTTATCACCTACCAGAATGTATTTTGCAGGTATTTTTTCTGGTCACTGATTGGTCAGTTGTTTTGATGATGCTCTATCAAAATTATGGAGAGAACTGTAACTAATGTTGTAATAACTTGTAGTTCAATCCATTTGCATATGTTTCTATGAATATTGTGATGTTGAATTGATGTATTGTAACATATCTGCAATAAAATATTATTAAACTAAATCAAAATTATGAATTAACGAAAAATGCTATATTTTGCCTTGTGACCACTCCAGCACCTTCATTTATTATTTGATCTTTAATACCAAACTTGCACAGATTGTTAATATCAATAAAAGCTCGGACAAGTTTGAAAACCCAGTTAGATCGGACTGGTAACACCGGAGTTATGGCCCTTGATTTAGTTAAAAATGCTGTATTTTGTCTCGTTAAGATGAAAGGGTTTTCATTTTTCATCCGATCTTTGCCAAGTTTGACCAGATTGCTAATATCAGTGAAAGCTTGGACAAGTTCACAAACCAGCCGAATTGGATTAGTAATGTTATGGCCATTGGATTAGTTTAAAAAATCTGTATTTGCCTCGTTAAGGCAATATGGCCTTCGTTTGGCCGGATTTCAAAGAAAGTTTGCAGGGCTGATCAATATCAAGCCTAGTTGTCCATATCTTCACTGTGTTCCAGTTGATTGATTTTGACAGAGTTATGGCCCTTTAAAGGTTTTAGTACACAAACTTTGTCCGGACTAGTTCTCCTGAACCCCTGGCAATGAAACATTGCAGGGATGATCAGTACCAAGCTTAGTTGTGCATATCATCACCTTGTTCCAGCTGTAAGTTTTTTGGCGGAGTTATGGCTCTTTATAGGTTTTAATACACAAACTTTGTCTGGACTAGTTCTCCTGAACCCCTGGCCGGTTTTCAGCGAAACTTGGCAAATTTGATCAGTATCTAAGCCTAATTGTGCATACCATCGCCGTATTCCAGTTGAATGATTTTTGGCAGAGTTATGGCCCTTTAAAGGTTTTAATATACAAACTTTGTCAAGATTAGTCTCTTCTGAACTCATGGCCAGATTTCAGCGAAACTTTTTAAGGATGATCAGTACCAGGCCTAGTTGTGCATATTATGCTATGGCCCCCTTATACACAAACTTTATCAAAACTTGTTTTTCTGAACCCCTGGCTGGATTTCGGTGAAACTTGGCAGGAATGATCAGTACCAAGCCTATTTGCTCATATCAATGTCATTTTCCCCACCACTGCCTCCATGTAGCCAGTAGAGCGATACAGGCCCTCTTGGGCGGGCCTCTTGTCTATTATTGTGTAACTATAAATTTACTTCAGGTTGAGCAAAGAGATGTACCTGGTATCGACATTGCTTTTCTGGCCATGGACACAGAGGAAGGGGTTGAGGTTGTCTGGAATGAGGTCTACTTGTCAGAAAACCGTAACAGACAGGCACAACAGGTAAAATCTCCAGAAGCCCTCATATAAGGTTTACCTTTAACATTCTTACCTTATAGAACCAAATTTCAGCATGCATACTCCCTTAAGTCTTACAAGCATGTTTAATTTTAGAGCACCTCCTCCAGGGCAAGAAAATTAGTTTCTGAGTTACTCGTCCTATGCAATATCTGAATGGCCAAACTGATAAATTGTTAAAGAAGTTATCTGAATTTCTACTCGTCCTGCATCAGGCCTAAAAAAAAATATGTGTGTTTCTGGTTTCACCCTATCAAAAAGTTAGGGTAGGGCCATCAATAAAAATATGTTTGTTTGCCGTGCTCCGACCGACTCACCCGATTCGGCCGCGACTCAAAATTTTTTAATGACCTCGGGCCGAAAAACAATTTTTAAACAAAAACTTTTTCTTTTTTTTGTTTTATTCAAATGATAATTTTATTAGCCAGAGTTGTTAAGCATCAAATCTGGATTGCAAAGGTTATCAAAAAGTTGCCTTAGTACAAAAAGGGCATAATATATGCGAACAATATATATAAAAAATATCTAAAAATAAAACTTTTTCCTACCTTAAATACACATGAATAAAAGAATTATGTGCAAGTCCTTGTGTTTAGTTTTAATAACCTATGCCCTAACATCGTACTAGGGCCTTTATAGTGTTGTAGATTGGATAAGCTTTTGATGTAAAAAAAAAAGAAAAAAACAAAAATCCCTTCCTACCTACCCACCCTCAAAATTCTGGGTAGGAGAACAGCAAACAAACAATTTTTTATTGATGGCCTAGGTAGGTAGGAAAAAGTTTGTTTTTTTAGATATTTTTTTTAGATATATTATGCCATTTTTGTACTAAGGCAACTTCTTGATAACCTTTGCAAACAGTTTGGATCCAGATTAGATGTTTAACTACTCTGGCTAATAAAATTATCATTTGAATAAAAATATTTGTTGTTTGATTGTAATATTTTTTTTTATTTTTTTTTCATTTAACGTCATGGCCCCCATTATCGTGGTATATCGTAGTGAAACATGAACTGCGCTACAACCATTCATACTTGTTCTCGATTTCAATGACCTCTGAATTCAGTAATATATCATCTTTGTTTACATTGACAAAATTGTCTCCCGTGAATCACTTTTTACCGGATGTCGTGAACTATTCCGATTGGGTCGGAAGATTCCATTATTGATAGAGGGTCCCCATTATCGTGGCAATTCGAAAAATGATCCAAATGAGATATTTAAAGGGTAAACCATGTTGTGAAGTTAATTAAAACTTTATTCAGACAAGGTTTCATTGATGTAACCTGATTTACACATATAATATCAGCTAAATCTTAAATTGGATAATTGTAGCGGACACGTGTTTACTTACCGACTTTTTGCGTATTGCATCAGATCACTACTGTACCGTATAAACTCTAAAAATGTACATATACTTAAGAATTTTGATTTCTTTGCAAATGGTAAGTAAAAAGGAATTAGGAATATAAATATAGTAATTTTTTATGTTCTAAAATTATTTTAAATCAAAAACACAAGCTTCAAAAGCCAGTCCATGATCGCTCTTTCTTCAATTTAAAACCCACACATCGATAATTTCGCTTGGCAGAGGAAATGCTCTTTATTATAGGAAGTACGGTATGTGCTGCGCAATGTCTTTTTATGAATGCCACTTCAGGAAAATGGAATAGTCCAAACTGGTGCGAGGACAACAGATGGATGAATGTAAACACGAAGTAACTTTGTTTTGGGGATATATATGAGGTAGAAACATTGTCCAAACTTAAACAATTGTTGTTCTTTAACAGATTTGTACTTTTTATAATGCTTTAGTAAAATTGATGCAGTTGATTTACCATTTATATTTCAAAAGTGTTGGGGATTCCCTTCTGGTACAAATTGCTGACGAGCTGTGACGTCACTCATCGTCATATATCCTAAATATCGCGTGTAATGACGTACCACGATAATGGGAATACCACGATAATAGGGGTCATTACGTTATTTTTTTTTTTTTTTTTTTTTTTTTCGCTAAAAATATTTAGGGTCGGCGGTGAAAAAGTAGGGTCGGTCGGGAAACCGGAAACACGCTTGTTTTTAGCTCTACTGATCAGAGATCAGCAGAGCTTATGCCGTGGTGCGGCGTCCGTCGTCCGTCTGTCCGTAAACTTTTTTTGTAGCGACTTCTCCTCTGAAACTACTGAATGGATTTTCATGAAACTTTACAGAAATGTTGCCCATGAAGTCTAGTTGATCCTAGCAAAAATTCATGTTGATGTGAAATCCAAGATGGCCGCCAGATCTAAAAATAGGTTTTTAAAAAACAAGATTGTAGCGACTTCTTCATGAAAACTATAAGTGATATTGATATGGGACTTTTTCTAAAATGATCAGCATGACATGATGTTGGTCCTTGTCGAAAATCGTTTTGAAGCGACGTTAAACATGGCTGCCAGCCGCCATCTTTGTTTACATAGAGTTATATAATGAAAACTTGTAGCGACTACTCCTCTGAAACTACTTGACGGATTTTCATGAAACTTCACAGGAATGTTGCTCTTAATGTCTAATTGATCCTAGCAAAATTTCAGGTCGGCCGGAAATTCAAGATGGCCGCCACGGCTAAAAGTAAATTTTTAAAATACAAGTTTGTAGCGACTACTTCTTGAAAACTATAAGTGATATTGATATGGGACTTTTTCTAAAATGATCAGCATGACATGATATTGGTCCTTGTCAAAAATCGTTTTGATTCAACGTTAAACATGGCTGCCAGCGGCCATCTTTGTTTACATAGAGTTATATAGTAAAAACGTGTAGCGACTACTCCTTTGAAACTACTTGGCAGATTTTCATGAAACTTTACAGGAATGTTGCTCTTAATGTCTAATTGATCCTAGCAAAATTTCAGATCAGCCAGAAATTCAAGATGGCCGCCACAGCTAAAAATAGATTTTTAAAAAAGAAGTTTGTAGCGACTACGTCTTGAAAACTATAAGTGATATTGATATGGGACTTTTTGTAAAATGATCAGCATGACATGATGGTTATCAGAGTCAAACATTACTTTGATTCGGCGTTAAACATGGCTGCCAGTGGCCATCTTTGTTTACATAGAGTTATATAATGAAAACTTGTAGCGACTACTCCTCTGAAACTAGTTGATGGATTTTCATGAAACTTCACAGGAATGTTGCTCTTGATGTCTAATTGATCCTAGCAAAATTTTAGGTCGCCCGGAAATTCAAGATGGCCGCCATGGCTAAAAATAGATTTTCAAAATACAAGTTTGTAGCGACTACTACTTGAAAACTATAAGTGATATTGATATTGGACTTTTTGTAAAATGATCAGCATGACATGATGTTGGTCCTTGTCAAAAATTGTTTTGATTCAACGTTAAACATGGCTGCCAGCGGCCATCTTTGTTTACATAGAGTTATATAGTAAAAACTTGTAGCGACTAATCCTTTGAAACTACTTGGCAGATTTTCATGAAACTTTACAGGAATGTTGCTCTTAATGTTTAATTGATCCTAGCAAAATTTCAGATCGGCCAGAAATTCAAGATGGCCGCCATAGCTAAAATTAGATTTTTAAAAAAAGAAGTTTGTAGCGACTACGTCTTGAAAACTATAAGTGATATTGATATGGGACTTTTTGTAAAATGATCAGCATGACATGATGTATCAGATTCAAATATTATTTTGATTCGACGTTAAACATGGCTGTCAGCGGCCATCTTTGTTTACATAGAGTTATATAATGAAAACTTGTAGCGACTATTCCTGTGAAACTACTTGAAGGATTTTCATGAAACTTCACAGGAATGTTGCTCTTCATGTCTAATTGATCCTAGCAAAGTTTCAGTTCGGCCGGGAATTCAAGATGGCCGCCACGGCTAAAAATAATTGTTCAAAAAACAAGTCTGTAGCGACTACTTCCTGAAATCAAAATCAATCAGTAGAGCTTCAAGGTCATTGACCTCTTGTTTTGTTAGGCCTCAATGAGTACTCGTCATAGCGAGCGGACGAGTGGAATTTTCGTGCCCTGTCCTCTGAAACTGCCATTGACACTTGACATCAATGTTCTGGCCTGTCTAGTAATTTCGGCTTGACTGGCCAAAGGCCAATTGAGCTTGTCTTGATTTATTTTTCTGGTGTCTGGCAGTCATCTGTCAACTCAATAACATAATAAATGGTTCCCTATTTTCACTAAATTTTAGTTGAAAGTTTGTTTAACCCTTTGCATCCATTATAAACCCAGATCAGCCTTCAAGTAACTCGCAGGCTGATCAGGGTTTACTATGTATGGCTGCTGATCAGTCATTTCCCCCAAAACACCCCTTTGTCACATAAATAGAATGGTCTTAATTCAAAGAAAGAACTGTCCATTATATATTTATGTATTAGAATTTAGTTAGAGGCTATGAAGTGAAATTTTAACAATTAAGAAACCCTAAGGGAAGGAGCACAGTCTAACTGACTTAGTGTTTGCCCCACTTTTTCCCCACACTTCTACGAAACCACGCCTCTTAACACGTTCACGCTTCTCATAAATCCGCCTCCTTGTGTCCAAACAAGCGCGTGCCATTTAGTAAGCGATTACTTAATGATTAAATGGTTAAAATTGGTGATCGTTAGACATTTACATGAATAAGTTTGCCATTTTTTTTAAAAAATTCTCACTGATTGGAGGAAAAAGTAGGACAAACACTAAAGCATGTTACGGGTTTACACTGAGAACTTTGCTGGGTTTGACAACGAGCAAAATGGACAAATGCATTCAGGAGTTATTGTCATTGATTACCCGTATGTCATAATAAGGAAAGTTCAGTTTGTTGGCATTATTTGTGAGGATTTGTTCATAACTTCAATTAATGCAGTAACTTTATGAAACCAGTTCTGATTTTCACCATATTTGACTTCAGGTTTGTTTCAGTAAGATCCTGAGGGGTCGAGTGTGACAGTGAGAAAAATCACAGAGTTATTGCCCTTGATTATGTTATAATATGCAAATTAGCTAGCTCAGTTGATTACGGTGCTTTTACCTTAAAAAGGACATGTACACACGGCAATCTTGAAGATTTTCAAGAATTAAAATTAGCTTCTCGATATAATAAGCCATTATCAATTTTATTTTAAAACTGCTTGCATATATTTGAAATAAAATTCTGAGTTTCCATTTCTTCTCCTTTTTCTACCATTGGTTTAAATACATTATTGGTGCAATAATTAAAATCAACAGTTATTTATATGCAAGAACATTGTGACTTATCAGTGATTATAATCAGCAGTTATTTATATGCAAGAACATTGTGGCTTATCAGTAATTATAATCAGCAGTTATTTATATGCAAGAACATTGTGACTTATCAGTGATTATAATCAGCAGTTATTTATATGCAAGAACATTGTGACTTATCAGTGATTATAATCAACAGTTATTTATATGCAAGAACATTGTGACTTATCAGTGATATAATCAGCAGTTATTTATATGCAAGAACATTGTGACTTGTCAGTGATTATAATCAACAGTTATTTATATGCAAGAACATTGTGACTTATCGGTGATTTTTTTCACCCTTTTGGGAATGGTATCGGAACGCATTCAATTGGGAATATTCGCGACATTTTGCCTTAATTTGGGAATTTTTCACTATCAAACAAAAGCAATATTGTATGCTTAAATACATTGCAAACACATTACCATGTATACATTCTCTTCTAGTATTTCATTACCCTCACCTAAAAGAATATAGTTCCCACTCCCTACTTCTTCTCTTTACATAAAGTTTCACTCTAAATATTTAAAAAAATAAAAAGTAATTGATTGGGATTTTTTTTTACTCCAGTTGGGAAAAAACATACTTTTTGCCATTGGGAATGGTATCGTTTTTTGGTACCACTTATATAAGGGGAAAAACACTGCTTAGACTATTCTTTTAATAAATAATAATGATTGAACAAACACAAGTTGTGTAGAAAAACTAACGGGACGCCGCGAGATCTTACCAAATCAAGATTGCCGTGTGTCCCTTTAACTGTTTGTCCATTGGTCCATAAAACATGTTGTTTTAATATTTTGTAGGAAAAGATCCGACAAGTCTTTGACAACCTGATCCAGCTGGACCATCCTAATATCGTTAAGTTTCACAAGTACTGGACGGAAACCAGCGGTGACAAGCCAAGGGTAATTACATGAGTCCTGTGGATATTGTTGTGCAACAACAGGTGATGTGATATTTTGGATCGCTTGGTTGCACACCTATGAATCTTATGCCTTAGTGTCATATTTTTGGTTTAGTTCTTGCATAAACTCTGTTTCACTGACACCAAGTGAACCCTATGTTACTAACAAACTTTGACAGCAAGTGTATCTTAGGACCTACACAGTAAATTTAATTTCAAGATTAAGTTTTTGCATTTGAGTTCTCAATTACTAATTTTGAACCATAAGCTCATCCTGATCCTGGTTACAATGGTCACAATAACCTGATCATGAAAAACATTTTTTGCTCGTTTTACTTGATCTACTATTTTGAAACGTAATGCAAATATTTCCCTTGGTTAGGTAATAACCCCTAGTGTTTAATGGTCAGTAGGTCAAGGTCACTGTGACAAATTTTGGAGTCAGTGTAACTTGTAAACTATTGTAGCTACAGTCACTTTTTGTGCAATCTCATTAAAATCAGACCCTTTATCACGCTACGATACTCTTCGCTACTAGGATCTGACGACTTCCCATTACAGGTCACGTCAGATTGACAGATTTGAGCCTACCAAATTGAAGTAAAATGCTGTGGACCAGTCTACGCTTGGTATTGTAAGAGACAATGTCCGTAACTTTTAGCTTATAAAACACAAACAAATTGCGTTGACAAACATAATACACCAACCATTATTGAATATTTACTGGAAAAAAAGAAAAAAGGATTGTTTGACGGAATTTAATAGCGGTACAAAACATTTACCAAAATGACACTCGTGTGTCAGCGGTCCAGTACGCTATCAACTGAGCGAATCGGGCCACATGTATTACGGCATACTATTTAGGCTATCTTATGTCGTAATAATTTCGGTGGCATATATATTTTCAAAATACATGACAGCGCCCATGATTTTCTTCGTATTTTGATGTAAAACATGCCATTTAGTGCATTTCTTTGAATTTATCGTGTAATAACACACGAAGACTTTATCTTTATTCGGATATTATATTTTTGTTTGTTCAGTTCACTTGAATGTCATCTGAAGTGAATTTAGTTGATCTTCTCATGAATATTGATTAGATGAAAGGTCGATCTGACGTGAATCAAAGGTAATGTGGTCAGATCCAATAACGGAGAGTATCAAAGCGTAATTAGGATATGATTTTAATGAGATTACTTTTTGTGTTGCCTGCGGAGCATGGCAGACACTTATGGATCACTCTGTCCATCGTCACTCGTCCGTCATCCCTCACACTTTAAACTGCAACATAACCTAGCTCATAACTTGGCAAAATATTTACCTACGATCATGGAACTGCATACATTTCTTCCTTAACAATTATTCAGCTTCATTGACATGTCCATTAACTCTGACTTTCATTTCTAAAGAGTTATGTCCCTTCTCAAACTTTAACCTGCAACCTTATCTAGCTCATAACTTGACCAAATATTGATCTATGGTCATGAAACTTTATACCTTTATTCCTTACCAATTATTCAATGCCGAGTTATGCCCTTTTTCATAAAACGTCAAGTTTTAAGATAAAATCTACTCCATAATTCATAAAAGATTTAACCCCCTGTCTACAAGCTTTATAGTTAGATTGTCCTTGCTGAAACACCATTCTAGTTAGTTCTTTTTATTCCGAAAAGGGAGGGGCATATGGTAATCACACCGTCCATCCATTTGTCTGTTTGCCCATCCGCAACCATCATGTCTCAGCCATAACTTAACTACTGAAGGGAATTTCTTGAAACTTCACACAAATGTTAATCGCAATGAGAAATTGTGTCATGCACACAATATAGGTCCTTACCTCAAAGGTCAAGGTCACACTTGGAAGTCAAAGGTCAAATGAACTTTGGGGGCATTTATCATTTACTGATGGCATTTTTTGTTTCCTGTTAGATTTGTTGAGGCATTAAGTAACAATATTACAATATAGACAGTTTGTTTTTCATTTTATATACAGGTCATTGAGTAAACTCTGTTAGCAAGCTTCTATCATATGTTTGTAATGGAATAATGTCATGTGGCCAATAATGAGTGTTATATTTTCAGATGAATGCTTGTCCCCTGGTGTCACATGATCATGTCATGTGACTGTTAATGATTGTTTTTATTTTTAGCTGATCATGGAATACATGTTCTCTGGTATCACATAATCAATAATGATTGCATCTATTTTCAGGTGATATTTATAACAGAATATATGTCCTCCGGTTCTCTCAAGCAGTTCTTCAAGAAGACAAAGAAGAACAATAAAACATTCCAGTTAAAGGTAATAGAAAAATCATGCAGCAGGATTTAAAAAAACACACCATTTTTAGCTCTACTGATCAGAGATCAGCAGAGCTTATGCCGTGGTGCGGCGTCCGTCGTCCGTCTGTCTGTCCGTAAACTTTTATTTGTAGCGACAACTCCTCTGAAACTACTCGATGGATATTCATGAAACTTTACAGAAATGTTGCCCATAAAGTCTAGTTGATCCTAGCAAAAATTCATGTTGATGTGAAATCCAAGATGGCCGCCAAAGCTAAAAATAGAGTTTTAAAATACAAGTTTGTAGCGACTACTTCTTGAAAACTATAAGTGATATTGATATGGGACTTTTTCTAAAATGATCAGCATGACATGATGTTGATCCTTGTCAAAAATCGTTTTGATTCAACGTTAAACATGGCTGCATCTTTGTTTACATAGAGTTATATAGTAAAAACTTGTAGCGACTACTCCTCTGAAACTACTTGACGGATTGTCATGAAACTTTACAGGAATGTTGCTCTTGATGTCTAATTGATCCTAGCAAAATTTCAGATCTGCCAGAAATTCAAGATGGCCGTCACATCTAAAAATAGATTTTTAAAAAATAAGTTTGTAGCGACTACTTCTTGAAAACTATAAGTGATATTGATATGGGACTTTTTCTAAAATGATCAGCATGACATGATGTTGATCCTTGTGGAAAATTATTATGATTCGACGTTAAATATGGCTGCCAGTGGCCATCTTTGGTTATATAGTAAAAACTTGTAGCGACTACACCTCTGAAACTACTTGACGGTTGTTCATGAAACTTCACAGGAATGTTGCTCTTGATGTCTAGTTGATCCTAGAAAAATTTCAGGTCGGCCGGAAATTCAAGATGGCCACCACAGCTAAAAATAGATTTAAAATAAATAAGTTTGTAGCGACTACTTCTTCAAAACTATAAGAGATATTGATATGGGACTTTTTCTAAAATGATCAGTATGACATGATGTTGGTTCTTGTCGAAAATCTTTTTGATTTGAACTTAAACATGGCTACCAGCGGCCATCTTTGTTTACATAGAGTTATATAATGAAAACTTGTAGCGACAACTTCTCTGAAACTACTTGACGGATTTTCTTGAAACTTCACAGGAATGTTGCTCTTAATGTCTTATTGATCCTAGCAAAATTTCAGTTCGGCCGGAAATTCAAGATGGCCGCCACGGTTAAAAATAGATTTTCAAAAAAAAAGTCTAGCGACTACTTCCTGAAATCAAAATCAATCAGTAGAGCTTCAAGGTCATTGGCCTCTTGTTATGAGGTAGTCTTCTAGATCAATACCTAGTGGGCGGGACTTGAAGGTCATCTTTACCAAAGGTTGCAGTCCCGCAGATCCGCATGTTTTTCAAGTCCCAAACACAAGGTTTTGATCTCGCACAATAAAACCTCTCTGGAAAATATTATTTCTTATCTGACATGTATGTATCATGATGCACAGTTTGTCGAGAGATTGAACAAAACACAAACAGATTCTCACAACTTACATTTTATGCTCACCACTCACCATCAGTCGAGAAAAATATGCAGCTTTATTCTATTTAAATGTGTTGTTAGAAGTTCCCAACATATTATTGCTTAAAAATAAGGTAAGCGCATTCCACTGCATTGTTGTTTTGCAAAATGGTTTAGGCAGCCCAGGAAATGAAAAGGTGTGTCTGCAAGCATATATATGTAGTGATTTAATAATAATTGTTTTAATTGCTATTTCAGGCTTGGAAAAGATGGAGCACTCAAATATTGTCTGCACTTACGTAGGTGTTACATTCCATATTCATTTCAAAAAAAATAAATTCTATAGTAAATGTAAATTTAAATAATTTATATGTTTTATGGTGTCAATTTCTAAATGCTTACGAATCGCAAAGTATGTGTGGTCAATGACAGTTTGTACGTTTAAGTATTGCAATTGTAGAATGATGTGCGCAGTCCTCTTAATTTTATGATATTAAATTTTATCGATTTTTTTTAAGTTCATTTAGTCATTAGGAAATATGACATCTATCATCGAAACAAATCAAGCACAGAGATTACTTAACAAGGTGACGACATTGTTACGCCATTTGTTTATTTACACTATTTGCTCATGTTGTCCGAAGACACTTAATACTCGTGTTGCTTTGAGCGTTGATTCTTTTTCACTAAAATAAACTATCAAGATTATCATGATTATTGTAAAAAATATCTGAATAGTTGAGCTCCACAAGTCTCTGAAAGCTCTTGTTATATTTATAACAGCAAACAATTGTAAATTTCTGCTGGTCTACCACAACGTGACTGATTTAGACGAGACCACAACCTCAACAATAACCTCAACAACAACCTCATAAGATCCACCATGCTATCTCACTATTTATCACATAACTTACACTGTGGGCGTGTAGTAAAGCCATGCTATATATATCGTATTACACTAGTGAAATAAATATGCAAATTAAAGCTGAATAATCATTCAGTCTTTTCCGTCTAGCTCGGTGTACATCGGTATTTCCACGTCAACTTCCACAATTGATTAAAATACTGGATTATGGAAATTGATGAGGCAGTCCAGTTGTCGTATATAAAAGACCGAACTGACATACAACGTCATCGTACATATGACGTCATCATAAGACAGCGTTATATAGATAGGCTGCTACAATAAAAAATGTTTCTTATGAGGCTTAATTGGAGTTACGTAATAAATGGAATCTCACATTTGTGTCCGTTTATTCCCAATCTGATGGAAAAAAATAAAAACATTTTTATTTTTACATGTATTTTATAAATATGATACATCCCTTAAGTTATATACTAATCATTATAAGTTGCATTTAGTGGTGTAATAGTGTTTGTTTATACTTTTTAGGCTTTTACTTTGCCCTGACTTACAAAATGTTGACATTAGCAAGTCTCAATTTGGCCATTTTATCGACGAAAAAACTTCCCCTGGGAAAACTTTTACGATCAAAATTTTTCAAATTTACCAGGGGCTCTTTTCCCAAAATACCTAGAAAAAGCCCTGTTCAAGGTCTATGCACTTTTGTTTTCATAAATCATTTGAAAGTATGGTGTTATGATTTGCAAATATGTAAATGTTATAATAGAAAAACTCGCATAACACAGCGTATTATGTATAAACTCAGTCTTAATTAGTGTGGAGCTCTGTTATGTGGTGGTAGAGCATTGGATCCATGATGCCCGTCATGACCGTGTGTTGTGTCCCTAAGCAAGACACTTTATCTGCATTTGCTTAGTACTGGTTCTGCCTAAGAAGATATCGAGAGTGATTAAAATAAGTTCAGAGAGCTTTTGTTTCAATCAGTATAAAATAAATAAGTTTAAACTAATAGGGATATTTCTGTCTCGCCCTCAGAGAAGTCGGCGAGACAAAGGCATCACTTTTTTGGTGGTGTCCGAGAATATTTAGGTTAAAGTTTTTGCATTTTTTTTAAATTCTTAAATAATTTATTTTCAGCATTTCATTTTCAATTTCGTCAAGCTTTGTATATGTCCAGTATCATCAAGACCAACCAGACACACAAGTTCCATAACTCTGTATTGCATTTTAGAAAAATTATGGCCCTTTTTTCAACTCAGAAATTCTTGAAGTCTGGTACTTGTTAGGTGAGAAATATGAACCTGGAAAGGCTTGTTGAATTTATTGCGAGGTCTAAACATGTACATTATGAGTAGAAATATGTATACATTAGCTTTGAAGTTATTTATACAAAACAAATGTTGAAGATAATAGTACTTAAAAAGAGCTATTCCATTAAAACATACCCAGGACCCCAGGAAGACAATTTAATAATAAACATCTATGGGTGAACCCTATTTGCTAAAATTGGTTCTTTAAACTCTATTTTGCATCAGGGTGAGTGTTTAAAAAGTGCCTTCCTGTGGTCCCATGTATAATGGAATAACCCTTAATTTACCTGCTTTGCTTCTTTATCATGTCTGTGAACATTTGGTGTCTACAAACACACCCTGCCTGGGCTGTACATTAAGCATATTATTTTCAGTTACCTACATTCGTGTAACCCCCCTGTGATACATGGAAACTTGACCTGTGATACAATCTTCATACAACATAATGGACTCATTAAAATTGGATCAGGTAAGTGGCATAGCTACACGATAGTATGTCATCCATCAAGAATAATTTAGTATGTCATCCATCAAAGATAATTTAGTATGTCATCCATCAAGGATAATTTAGTATGTCATCCATCAAGGATAATTTAGTATGTCAACCATCAAGGATAATTTAGTATGTTATCCATCTTGTATACTTTAGTATGTTATTTATAAAGGATATTATAGTATGTCATCCGTCAAGGGTACTTTAGTATGTTATCCATCAAGGGTACTTTAGTATGTTATCCATCAAGGGTACTTTAGTATGTTATCCATCAAGGATACTTTAATATGTTATCCATCAAGGATACTATAGAACATTATCCATCAAGGATACTTTAATTTGCTATCCATCAATAATACTTTAGTATGTTACCCATCTAGGATAATATAGTATTTTATCCATCAACGTTACTTTAGTGTTATCCATCAATAATACTTTAGTAGTATGTTATCCATCAAGGATACTATAGTATGTTATCCATCAAGGGTACTTTAGTATGTTATCCATCAAGGGTCCTTGAGGGGCACCTGGGGTCTTCCTCCACCAATGGAAGCGGGAAAGTCGCCATATGACCTTAGCTGTTGGTGCGACTATAAAATCCAATTCAATCAATTCAGTCAAAACCATCAAGGGTACTTTAGTATGTAATCCATCAAGGGTACTTTAGTAAGTTTTCCATCAAGGATACTTTAATATGTTATCCATTACTGATACTTTATCAAGCATACTTTAGTGTTATCCATCAAAGGTACCTAAGTATGTTATCCATCAAGAGTATTTCAGTATGTTTATATCCATCAGTGATAGTTTATCAAGCCTACTTTAATTTACTATGTTATCCATCAAAGTTACCTAATTATGCTATCCATCAAGAGTACTTTAGTATGTTATTCATAAAGGATACTTTAGTATGTTATCCATCAATGATACTTTATCAAGCATACTTTAATATGTTATCCATCAATGATACTTTATCAAGCATACTTTAGTATGTTATCCATCATGGATACTTTAATATGTTATCCATCAATGATAGTTTATCAAGCATACTTTAGTATGTTATCCATCAAGCATACTTCAATATGTTATCCATCAAGAGTACTTTAGTATGTTATCCATCAATGATACTTTATCAAGCATACTTTAGTATGTTATCCATCAAGGATACTTTAATATGTTATCCATCAATGATAGTTTATCAAGCATACTTTAGTATGTTATCCATCAAGGATACTTTAATATGTTATCCATCAATGATACTTTATCAAGCATACTTTAGTATGTTATCCATCAAGCATACTTTAATATGTTATCCATCAATGATAGTTTATCAAGCATACTTTAGTATGTTATCCATCAAGGATACTTTAATATGTTATCCATCAATGATACTTTATCAAGCATACTTTAGTATGTTATCCATCAAGCATACTTTAATATGTTATCCATCAATGATAGTTTATCAAGCATACTTTAGTATGTCAAGGATACTTAAATATGTTATCCATCAATGATACTTTATCAAGCATACTTTAGTATGTTATCCATCAAGGATACTTTAATATGTTATCCATCAATGATACTTTTTCAAGCATACTTTAGTATGTTATCCATCAATAATACTTTTATCAAGCATACTTTAGTATGTTATCCATCAACGATACTTTTATCAAACATACTTTAGTATGTTATCCATCAAGCATACTTTAGTATGTTATCCATCAAGCATACTTTAAAATGTTATCCATCAATAATACTTTATCAAGCATACTTTAGTATGTTATCCATCAAGCATACTTTAATATTTTATCCATCAACGATACTTTTATCAAACATACTTTAGTATGTTATCCATCAAGCATACTTTAGTATGTTATCCATCAACGATACTTTTATCAAACATACTTTAGTATGTTATCCATCAAGCATACTTTAATATGTTATCCATCAATAATACTTTTATCAAGCATACTTTAGTATGTTATCCATCAACGATACTTTTATCAAACATACTTTAGTATGTTGTCCATCAAGGTACTTCAGTATGTTATCCATCAAGGAAAGAATATAAAAAATATGAGGGCTTCAAGTAAGATTAGCCTTATGCTTACTGAGTTACACACTCTTAATATACACACTCTAAATATAACTACATCTTATCGCATTGAAATTAATATATATTGTCATAATGCAAAAAAAGAGTCTCGAGCGGTAAACATACATATTTAGGGCATTAGTAAGTTCTGCTGTTATATTATTACAGTGGCACCCGATGCTATGCATCATGTGAAGACGTACAGAGAGTCTCTGAAAAACATGCACTGTGTTGCACCAGAATATGGATGTAAGTGTTATTGTTGGTGTTTACTTGTTCGATTAAAACATTCGTTGGCATCTGAGAGGTATATATAGAATTTATCAGTGAAACAGGAATTTCCAGTGCGCAGAAGATATGAACCCCTCCGACAGTAGATATGCGGAAAGGCTCTGGCAGTTTTAACCATATTTCTAATATTTGAGGCTATACCTGCAATCTTCATACAATTTTAAGTTAATATAAGATTTTTTACCATAAAAATATGCCAGTAATTTTGTTTTCTACTCATGTTGACTAATCAATCGCTTTGGACATTAATTTTTATTTTGTGTATAGAATGAGCCTAAAGCAATAGCGATGTGGTCTAGTGGTAGAGCGTTGGACCCATGATCCAAAAGTCGTGGGTTGGATTCCCGCCATTGCCATATGCGATGTGTCCCTGAGCAAGACTCTTTATCTGCATTGCTTAATACTGGTTCTACCCAGGAAGACATCGAGAGTGATTCAAATAAGTTCATAGAGCTTTCGTTACAATCAATGTAAAATAAATAAGTTTAAACTTAAGGAGCCTAATGGGCATGTAAATGTAGCTCCTCTCAGTCAAAAACGTGAGACAGATTTATCTATCCAATGTAAACAACTTTGTGTTTGTTTGGTAAGAATTTACACATCAATTTTGAAATAAGTTTAAGGTTGAAATCTGAATATTCATAAGCAGTCAACATTATAATTATGGTACCAAATAGTACAAGCTAATATCTCTTTTTTTTTTCCAATATAGCTGGCAGTGTGACGACAGCTGTAGACATATATTCGTTTGGCATGTGTGCCCTGGAGGTAGGTATGCAAACGTTGAGGCCGACATGGTAGGGTCAAAGGTTAAAGGCTGACATGACAGGGTCATGGTTGAAGGCCAACATGATAGGGTCAAAGGTTGAAGGCTGACATGATAGGGTCAAATGTTGAAAGCCAACATGATAGGGTCAAAGGTTGAAGGCCAACATGATAGGGTCAAAGTTTGAAGACCAACATGATAGGGTCAAAGGTTGAAGGCCGCCAAACTGATAGCGTATTTATTTAAGCTAAAGGCCAACATGTTAGGATGAAAAGTTATAACGAATATGTTCTTCTATGATCATCAGAAGATTTGTTTGTAAATTGCTTTTGTTTAAGTTTATGTTTTTATGCCCCTTAAAAGGTGTCGTGGGGGGGGAGCATATAGTAATCGCACCGTCCGTCTTTCTGTCCGGATTCCGTCCATCATTCCGTAGTTCGTATCCGGACTGTGCCTTCAAAACCCCTGCATGGATTTTTAACTTTGCACAAGTAATCAGCATAGCAAGACGATGTGTCGCGCGCAATACACAGGCCCGTACCTCAAAGGTCAAGGTCACACTTGCAGTTCATAGGTCAAAAACAGGTACGCATTTTCGTGTCCGGACCGTAACGTCACAACCCCTGCAGGGATTTTTAAATTACTTGGCACAAGTGATCACCATAATGAGACGATATATCGCACACAAAACCCAGGTCCATACCTCAAAGGTCAAGGTCACTTGCAGTTCATAGGTCAAAGACAGGTATGCAATTTCGTGTCCGGACTGTAACGTCACAACCCCTGCAGGGATTTTTAAATAACTTGATCACCATAGCAAGACAATGTGTCGCGCGCAAAACACAGTCTTCAAGGTCAAGGTCACACTTGGAGGTCAAAAGTCAAATCGTGTCCGGTCAATAACTCTGGCATTCATGGACGGATTTTCAAATAACTTGGCACAAGTGCTCATCACAACAAGACGATATGTCGCGCACAAAATCCAGGTCTGTGGCCCCAAGGTCAAGGTCACACTTAGAGATCAAAGGTCAAATCGTGTCCGGTCGATATAACTTGGCACAAGTGCTCACCATAACCAAACGACATGTCGCGCACAAAATCCAGGTCCATGGCTCCAAGGTCAAGGTCATACTTAGAGGTCAAAGGTTGTTTAATAGTAGTTTAATAAATTATGATAATTTAAAATCTTGAATTTGTCATTAAAACCTAAACAACAACATTGCTATGCGTTCTACTATAGACATGTTACTTAGAATTATTTGCCCGCAAATCAAAGATTTTTCTTCATTCTAACGCTCTTCATTCCAAACATCAAAAACATGAAAGCTATAGATATTTTAAAGCTGTTGCAAATTAATCACCTGTTTATATAATACTACTCACTTGTTATATCCATTTGTGTCAGGGTAGAATGGCCTTATAGACTCGTTTTATTGTCTGACAATGGGATCACTTTTTTGAAGATGTCTATTTCATAGTGATATGCACACTTGTCAGATAAACAACCAACAACAAACACAATTACTGCAGTGTCCCTTTAATAAAGCACAGTTTTAAAGTTCTATTATTTTTCATGATCCATTGAATTTTCTGCCTTTCAAAGATGGCTGCGCTAGGAATCCAAGGTAATGGAGAAAGCGGCAACATCATCACACCTGAGGCAATAACCGAAACTTTACAGTCTATAGAAAGCCCGTTACTAAGGGTAAGTTTGATAAGGTAAACTTGAATACTTAGTGTGGCATAGACTTTTTAATCCGGAGGACCAGGGTCCAAGCCTCACTGACGCCACTGAGTTATGTCAGTATGTTCTGGGCAATACGCTTTCCCGTATCTTTGTCTGTCGAATGGAAACGTTAACTGGGTGAGTAAGAGGAGGTTTCCTGGATTACTCTAAATCCTCTCTCAGGGGCGGCTTTAAATAATCTATAATGTGACAATACACAGTTTTTAACCAGATTTTCCTTTGGTTCTTTGATTGGGGAATGTCATTTGGTAGGTGGGTGGTCAAGCGTGAGGCACCAAACTCATTGTTTACGCTTAATTACTTTATTAACTTGTGTATAAGTGACTTATATGGAAAGGAAGGTTGGGATTTCATTTAAGGTTACTGGGGTCAAGGTCAATGTTGCTGTTACTAAAAATAGAAAAATGGCTACCGCTCAATACCTTTAGTTAAGAATGTGATATTGCAAAGAAACTTGCTGTGCATGTAGCTTATATGGAAAAGAAATTTGGGATTACATTTGAGGTCACTGGAATCATGGTTAAGGTCACTGTTACTAAAAATAGGAAAATAGAATGGAATGGTGTTACGGCACTTCGACACACAAAGAGGTCATTAGAAAAATGATTTCCACTCAATGAATACCGGTAGATAGGAATGAGATATTGCAAAGAAACCTGCTGTGTAGGTAGCTTTTATTAAAAGGAAACTTGGGATTGCATTTGCGATCATTTGGGTCAAGATAACTTGAGTTAGGAATGTTAGATATTGGGTTGAAACTTGGTGTGTAGTAGATTAATATATGAAAATAAAACTTATGACATTTGGGGTCTCGAAGCCGCTGTTACTAAAAGTAAAAAAATAAATGTTCTGGGCATGAAATTCATGTTGCTGGGCAATAACATTTGACAAGTTTTAGTCGGATTTCCATGTTTCTTGTTATAAACATTTAGCCTTGCATATTCTTTTTTATCACATAACTTACGGTGTGTGAGTGGAATAACGCCATTCTATATTTTCGATATACCACTAGTTATATAAGTATGCAAATGAGCCTAGTACGCGCTGTCAATTTTTAGCTCTACTGGCCGAAGGCCAGCAGAGCTTATGGGATGCCGAGTTGTCCGTCGTCCGTCCGTCGTCCGTCCGTCCGTCCGTCGGTCGTCCGTTGTTAACTTTTGTCTCGTTAAGACGATAGGGCCTTCATTTTTCATCCAATCTTTACCAAACTTTAACAGGTTGTTAATATCAATGAAAGCTCGGATAAGTTCGAAAACCAGCCAGATCGGCCAAGTAACAGCGGAGTTATGGCCCTTGATTTAGTTAAAAATGCTATATTGCTATATTTTGCCTCGTTAAGACGATAGGGCCTTCATTTTTCAACCTATCTTTACCAAACTTAACCACATTGTTAATATCAATGAAAGCTCGGACAAGTTCGAAAACCAGCCAGATCGGACCAGTAACACCAGAGTTATGGTCCTTGATTTAGTTGAAAATGCTATATTGCTATATTTTGCCTCGTTAAGATAATAGGGCCTTCGTTTTTCATCATATCTTTACCAAACTTTACCACATTGTTAATATCAATGAAAGCTCGGACAAGTTCGAAAACCAGCCATATCGGGCTAGTAACAGCGGAGTTATGGCCCTTGATTTAGTTAAAAATGCTATATTTTGTCTCGTTAAGACGCTAGGGGCTTTATTGTTCATCCAATCTTTACCAAACTTTATCAGATTGTTAATATCAATGAAAGCTCGGACAAGTTCGAAAACCAGCCATATCGGAATAGTAAGAGCGGAGTTACGGCCCTTGATTTAGTTAAAAATGCTATATTTTGCCTCGTTAAGACGATAGGGGCTTCATTGTTCATCCGATCTTTATCAAACTTTATCAGATTGTTAATGTCATTGAAAGCTCGAGCAAGTTCAAAAACTAGCCATATCGGACCAGTAACAGCGGAGTTATGGCCCTTGATTTAGTTAAAAATGCTATAGTTTGCCTCATTAAGACGATAGGGACTTCATTGTTCATCCGATCTTTACCAAACTTTATCAGATTGTTAATTTCAATGAAAGCTTGGACAAGTTCGAAAACCAAACACATCGGACCAGTAACAGCTTAGTTATGGCCCTTGATTTAGTTCAAAAAGCTATAAAACGCTATTTTTTGCCTCGTTAAGACGAGAGGGCCTTCATTTTTCATCCGATCATTACCAAACTTTTATTTTTTTAATTATTTTTTTAAATAAATATATTTCTTTCTTTTTTTTTTTTAATTCTTTTTTTTTAATTTTTTTTTTTTTTAAATTTTTTCTTTTATTTTTTTTTAATTAATATTTATTTTTTTAGCTCTATGTTGGACCAGTCGGACAAGTAACAGAGGAGTTATGGCTCTTGATTTAGTTAAAAATGCTATATTTTGCCTCGTTAATACGGTAGGATCTTCATTTTCATCTGATCTTTACCGAACTTTAACAGATTCTTTAGTTATGGCCCTTGATTTAATTCAAAAGCTGTTTTTTGCCCGAAACTTCCAAAAAAATGTAAATGGCAGTCACTCGCTTCATTGATGTTATAAGAGCCATGTTAGCCAGTAGAGCGTCCACAGGCCCTCTTGGGCCTCTTGTTTTTGATAATTCCCATGGTTTATGTCGGTTTCGCGTGTTAAAGCGACAGGCAAAATGCAATTAAAGTCGATATTTGAGATGTGATAAATAGAATCTAACATTCATTCTCATTCATTATTGAATTTATTAAACTTGTTAGCAAAAATGATATAATGCTTGGCAAGAACCTTGCATTATATCATTTTGCCAACTTGTTTAATAAATTCAATAAGGAGTACTCGTGTAAGATCCTCTATATATGTGTTATTGTCCTGCTTGTTGTCATTATGAATTGGATTCTGAGTTACCAGCTTAAAATTCTTAGCATATCCAACTATGGGCGTTCTCACTCTTGTCTCCATTAATTTAGTTATCAAGGAGCATATGCAATTATTTTATCAAACATCTTGTGTCTTAGTTATTCAATATAGTATTGGTACAGCAGTAAGCAAAGCGCAAAAAACTAGTACATAATTAATAATAATGATTTGCCACGAGTTTTGAATAATCAAGATTGTTGTCTGTCCATTAAATCTTCACAGAATGTCTTTAAAAACAGTTGAGTTTTGATGCACACTTTGAATATACAATTAATATTTCCCACAGGACTTCCTTGAGAAATGTCTAGAGAAAAATCCATTAGTGCGACCAACTGCCAGAGACCTCCTGTTTCACTCAGTCCTGTTTGAGGTCCATCCACTCACAGTCCTAGCTGCACATTCATTTGTCAATAATGGTGAGTCATATTGATTATAATACATCTGGTAATTAAGCCAGATAGAGGATCTGTAAGCACTTTATTTAAATTCAGCAAGATTACGGATTTCATAAAATAATACAACAGTCGAACCTCGATAGTTCGAAGTCAGCGGGACCATAGGAATATGTTCGAGCTATCGGTGGTTTCGAGGCATCGAGGTAACGGTAAAAAACCAAAATATCTATCCGAATTTGTGTACCACCCGAAATAGTGTTACTTGTGTACGTGATGTATCGTTCTCAGTATGTTTTTTTATGTTCATGCATGTTTGTTTAAACCTCATAACGGATATATAGCATGTAATTGTTACACTGAAAATACAAGAAAAACTGCAATAATGTGTTTGTTTTATCATTTATTTAAAGAAATATCACACTAATATATTTTAACATACATTCCGGAAGTCCGAATAATGAGAACAAGGTAAGACTGGTTTCGGTACAGAAAATTGAATAGAATAGACAATAGCGTAGCACAAAATTCACTGTTGAAATATCTTACTACATATACGTTTTCTTTTGTTTATACAGTTGTTTTATTTAAAAAAGTTTGTAATGATTGCTTTGCGCTCGACTTCATCAATTCATCTTTCACAACTAATTAAAAAGTGAACACGCTTTATTTTAATTATTGTTTTATTTTTATTAAAACCAATCTACAGACATTAATTCGAAAATCAACCGTGTTTAATTTATCGTAATTAACAGTAAACGAAGTTCAATAAACATAAATATTATCTGTCTATTATCATTTTTCAATCATAAATGTTCGCACCTTTAACAATCAACTTTATCTGTTTTCGCACTATGATCGAACTTGCTACAAACAAATACAAACGCGTCGATTACAATTAATATGGCCGACGTCGCATGGCAACGGATCATCACCTTCGATTTAGCGAGGATTAAATTCACACAAAAATGGATGTTCAGACCGTAAAAAGTATTCGAGCGAGCCGGGGTATTCGAGAAATAATATTCGAATAATCGAGGTTAAATTACATTGAATTATATAGGCGTTGTGTCGGGACCGGAAAACGTGTTTGAGTTACCGATGGTATTGGAATCACCGGTGTTCGAGCTATCGAGGTTCGACTGTATATTAAAATCTAAATTACATTTATTTGCATTGGAAGTCTTATTTTTAATGCCTACATACGCATAGTGGATTATAGCAACTTGTCCATGTAGATGATTGAGGTAATTTGACTTTTATGTGAAAACATAATTGTGAAATTTCAATGATTGTTTTTGTTATTTCTCACATATAGTAAACTTCCTATTTTAAAGGAGAAATAGGATCCCAGCAGGGTTCAGGAAATATTTTGAAAATCCACTTGCCCAGGGCAAGTGGATTTTCAAAAGTCACTTGCCCTGCCCATAATGTCACTTGCCCCACATTTAATGTCACTTGCCCCACAAATTGGCGGTGTACCATTATTCGTGTTAAACAGGACGGACCGCCGCATAATTTGGACCATTATACTTAGAAAAGGAAGGGAGAGTGTATTTTATGAATTAGTTAAAACATTGTATTTATTCATAAAATGATGAGACAGTATACAAACTCATTTTATTCCGCCCTCCAACCCCACCCGAATCACCACACACAAAACCCCACATCATTTTTGATGACCATCCAAAAAAATTTATTGGCAGCTAGTGTATGGAACTTTTAATGTCACAGTGTGTACAGTTAACCATTTGACAGAAAAAAAAGAAGCTATTGTATTCATTTAAATGTGCGACAAGCAAAGAAACAAGCCAAAAACGTTATTAAAAATATTCACTTGGGCCTTGGCCTCCCCATTTCTGCAACCATGGTAACGTTCCTACGGCTTTGTATTTTAACTAAATGGAATTAGATGAAAGCAAGAGGCGTGAATAGGGGTTCCCTTACTAGGGTACCCTAGGAATTGTTTAAGAAGTAGTAGCAGTAACCTTATTTATCAAAAGCGAAAGTTCAGAACTTGAGAAAAAGGTGATTGTTCTGAAATCGCGAAAACCCATGACATGCGCATATCGCTAAGTTATGCAACTTACTTGTGTAGTATGCACTTCCATATACGTTTAATTACAGACTATATCAATGAAATACACCAAATACCTCTTAAAGCGCATTGATAAACGAGTGATTCGAGTAAAAGAAATTTATTTTCGTTACGAAAAAATCTTCGGCAAAATTATAAAATATAATGTCACGTGGGTCTGTCAATCATTATTTTGACACATTAAATTTGCAAATTAAGAATAAGTTTTTTGATTTGATTGGTGGAAGGTCCAAATGACATTCAGAGATTATTTGGAAGTAGCTATGTTTATGGTTGAAAGGTCACGGACATAATTGCCGCGATTTCATTGGCCAATGGACACACGTCTGATGGTCCTGTCAGGATAAGTTGTTTTCAAACGGTGTGAAATGCGCGTGTGGGTTAATTAGTTGTTTATTGAAATAATGCCACAAATTAAGTTGCCTGGGGCGAGATTGTTGATTTTACCGAAAGTTGTTTGATCTTATTAACAATCGCTAACGGCGAAAAACAGCGGCCAGTTCTATTCAGTTATCAGAATGAAATTCTGGGTATGGCTAGTTTGCCACTTGATTTGTTCTGAAATGGAAATGTCCGTCAGGCAAGTGGCGGGCAACCAGATTTGCGTAGGTCACTTGCCCGCACCCAAAATCCACTTGCCCGGGGCGTCGGGCAACCGTATTTCCGGAACCCTGCCCAGATTTCTCTGTATCGTCTCCCTTTTTGTGTCGCTTGCTTAACATGGCAACACTTAGGGATCACTTTCTCCGTCGTCGTCCGTCACACTTTAACCTGCAGCCTAACCTTGGCCATAACTTGAAAAGTATTTGACATATGTTCATGAAACTTCACACGCATCTTCATCTTAACCCAAAGAATGCTGTAACTAGGCTCATAACTGGCCATAACTTAAGAAGTATTTGACCTATGTTCATGAAACTTCACACACAATATTTATCTTACCACACAGAATATTGTTACCCATGACCAATAACTCTGACTTTCATTTTGGCAGAGTTATGTCCCCTTTTCATAAAACTTCAACCTGCAACCTAACCTAGCTCATAACTTGGCAAAATATTGATTTATAGTCATGAAACTTTACACAGTTCTTCCTAAGGCCATTATAAAAAAGCATTGTTAGATTCTCATTCAATTTTTTGTTAAAATAAGGGCGGGGTGAAATTTTATTTTTTATTCTTTACTTTTATGCAACTAGTAAATACCCCCAAAAAGTCGGCAATAGAAGAAGGTTGATTACATTTATGTAAGCACTGGACTCGAGATCGATATAATTTAGAATCTTACCAAGGAAATTTCCAAAGCCTGATTTAAAGTGTATGTAGCGACACAGCCAAATATTATTGAGAGTTCTGAAAAACTTAGTCAAGGGAAATAAAATTATCAAAATCGGATAATCAACAAAGAAGATAAGATCATTTGAAAGTTCTTTTGAAATGAATATGGGAGCTGCCATTTTGGGAACTGTGACATCATATGGCATATAGGAAAATATCATTTAAAGCAAAGAAAAAAGTTTCAAATGAATGCAAATTCCTTTACTAGCCATATGATGCATAACAACACTTGAGTATACTTGTTTTTCCTATATTTGCTGTGATTTTCGATCTATAAATCAGTTAACGTATTTATAAATATTCCATATATGATCATTTAGAACTGTGATGTCATAGTTCTCAAAATGGCGGCTTCCATATGCGTTTCAAAAAAACTTTCAAAGGATCATATCTTGTTTGTTTATCTTCCGATTTTGATAATTCTTTCACCCTTCAATAAGTTTTTCAGAACTCATTAATAAAAAGTGTTTGGCTTTGTCGCTACATTCTCTTTAATAATATGGAGGAGTTTAATCTTTTTAAAATTCTAATTAAAAAGTTTTATCATATTAAATGGCGGTATTTAACGGAGATAACAGTACCGCCACGGAAGCTGGATTGGTTAATGTCAGTTGGATCTATGTAGGTCTGAATTTATCAATTTGTTTCTTTTTATTAGTCTAAATCTTCTTATTTGTGTATTTATTGACCCTTATATCAAAATTTATATCGCGTATTCTCTTTATACTTTAGTTCACTTCTTCCTATACTAGCTTCTCTTAATTCTTTACTTTACCTTGTGCTCCCATTCACAGCCACGAAGCACAAGTCGTCTTCCGTTGAATGATTGTCAAACTTTGACAGATCAACATGCAATATAGATGAAGATGAAAAACATTAACGTTGTATTTACTGTTTTTAGCTCGACTGATCCGTCGTCCGTCTGTCCGTCTGTCCGCCTGTCCCTCTGTCTGTCCGTAAACTTTTTTTTGTAGCGACTACTCCTCGGAAACTACTGAATGGATTTTCATGAAACTTTACAGAAATGTTGCCCAAGAAGTCTAGTTGATCCTAGCAAAAATTCATGTTGATGTGAAATCCAAGATGGCTGCCAAATCTAAAAATAGGTTTTTAAAAAACAAGTTTGTAGCGACTACTTCTTGAAAACTCTAAGTGATATTGATATGGGACTTTTTCTTAAATGATCAGCATGACATGATGTTGGTCCTTGTCGAAAATCGTTTGGATTCGACGTTAAACATGGCTGCCAGCGGCCATCTTAGTTTACATAGAGTTATATAATGAAAACTTGTAGCGACTACTCCTCTGAAACTACTTGACGGATTTTCATGAAACTTCAAAGGAATGTTGCTCTTGATGTCTTATTGATCCTAGCAAAATTTCAGGTCGGCCGGAAATTCAAGATGGCCGCCCTGGCTAAAAATAAATTTTCAAAATACAAGTTTGTAGTGACTACTTCTTGAAAACTATAAGTGATATTGATATAGGACTTTTTCTAAAATGATCAGCATGACATGATGTTGGTCCTTGTCAAAAATCGTTTTGATTCAACGTTAAACATGGCTGCCAGTGGCCATCTTTGTTTACATAGAGTTATATAGTAAAAACTTGTAGCGACTACTCCTCTGAAACTACTTGGCGGATTTTCATGAAACTTCACAGGAATGTTGCTCTTAATGTCTAATTGATCCTAGCAAAATGTAAGATCGGCCAGAAATTCAAGATGGCCACCACAGCTAAAAATAAATTTTTAAAAAATAAGTTTGTAGCGACTACTTCTTGAAAACTATAAGTGATATTGATATGGGACTTTTTCTAAAATGATCAACATGACATGATGGTTATCCGAGTCGAACATTATTTTGATTCGACGGTAAACATGGCTGCCAGTGGCCATCTTTGTTTACATAGAGTTATATAATGAAAACTTGTAGCGATTACTCCTCTGAAACTACTTGACGGATTTTCATGAAATTTCACAGGAATGTTGCTCTTGATGTCTTATTGATCCTAGCAAAATTTCAGGTCGGCCGGAAATTCAAGATGGCCACCATGGCTAAAAATAGATTTTCAAAATACAAGTTTTTAGCGACTACTTCTAGAAAACTATAAGTGATATTGATATGGGACTTTTTCTAAAATTATCAGCATGACATGATGTTGGTCCTTGTCAAAAATCGTTTTGATTCGATGTTAAACATGGCTGTCAGCGGCCATCTTTGTTTACATAGAGTTATATAATGAAAACTTGTAGCGACTACTCCTCTGAAACTACTTGACGGATTTTCATGAAACTTCACAGGAATGTTGCTCTTGGTGTCTAACTGATCCTAGCAAAATTTCAGGTCGGCCGAAAATTCAAGATGGCTGCCACGGCTAAAAATAATTTTTCGAAAATCAAGTCTGGTGCGACTACTTCCTGAAATCAAAATCAATCAGTAGAGCTTCAAGGTCATTGACCTCTTGTATTTATTACTAAGGACCACTATGAATGTCAACGTGTTGTTGAACACATTGACATTCTTAGAGGGTATTCGCAAAGACACTTCAAACCATTCCTTCACTACAAACCTCCTCGCACAATCCTTCTTATAACAACCATATCTGTTTGTATTTCGATACAATTTTTTTATACCGGAAGTACTGGATGTGTAACATAGAGGGCAGGTTCATAATACGGAACGGCGTGGTCCCGGCAAATTGAATTTGCTCGTAAAATTATGCGCAACAAAACTTATTTCATTATTATTAATGGAAATAAAAATGTTCGGGGCTGCACTAAAAAAAATTGGCGGGCAGGGATGAGAATTTAGCATATTTTTTATAATGGCATCAATTATCCAATGCAGATTCATAAACTTTAACACTTTAAAAAAACTGGTCCATCATTCCTGAAGGATTGCAATCCCTGTCTTCAAACTTTATAGTTATATTGTACTTGCTGAAATGCACACACTGCAGGCGACACAAGTGTTCCGTGGAACACCCTTCTAGTTTACGGAAGAAGCTGTATATAAATCAGCTGTTAATCAGCTGTTCTACAACAAAAATCTATTCTCTCTATATATATATATTACAGCCCAGTTTATAGAGAATATGGCCGAAGATAGTCACATCCTCAAGGTGGACCCCAAAAAAGTAATAGCCCAGATACACTACAGGAGTGATAAGGAACCAACTTTATGGAAGTAAGCTTCATTTAAACTACAGTGGTGACCGGGAACCAACTTTGTGGAAGTAAGTCATTTAAACCAGATGTACTAAACTGGTGACTGGGAACCGACTTTGTGGAAGTATTTAAGTCTCATTTAAACCAGATACACTACATTGGTGACTGGGAACCGACTTTGTAGATGTAAGTCTCATTTAAACCAGATATACTACATTGGTGAACGGGGACCGACTTCGTGGAAGTAAGTCTCATTTAAACCAGATACACTACACTGGTCTCATTAAATAACACTACAGCGATGAGCAGGAACAGACTTTGTGGAATTAAGTCTCATTAAACTACAGTGGTGATCGGGAACCAACTTTGTGGAAGTAAGTCTCACTTAAACCAGCAGATACGCTACAGTGGTGTCCGGAAAATCGACTTTTTGGAAGTAAGTTTCATATAAACGTGATATGTTCCAGTGATTGAGAACTGATTCTCAACCAATATTCTACATGGGTCTTTTAACACAAATGGTCTCTTAACACAAATGGTCTTTTAACACAAATGTATCATGGAAGCTGTTTAATTGGGATAGAAAAGTCAATAATTGTTCATAGATTTCTTACACAACTGACAGAATTGGTTTTTAATGTAAAACAATACAATTGGGAACTGAAATGGTGGTTCTCAAAGCAGGCCGTCTCTTAATAGAGGTGGTCTTTTGAGCAGGTTTGATGGTATGTTTTACCTGTGCCATCTCTCTGCTATATATTGTTGACGTGTTTGTTTTTTCATTTTAAAAGTGTATCGCAAGGAAGATACAAACTCCATTCTGTAACTGCTGACTAATGACTATCTTATGATTCTTTTTCAGGTTTTCACAAGCCCCTTTCATTGAATTAGACAAGTTTTTAGAAGATGTCAGGTAAGTTAGGGACTGTTATTGTTTGGGGCATTTGTTTGTGACTACTTGTGGTTGGTGGGCCCTTGTGTGTGACTTAAAAGATTTGGGGGACATAACAAAACTAGGTCAACATTAGCAGCCTTCACATATTGGTCACACTCTATTGATTTTGATTAAGGGTTTTTAGTTAGCTCTCTTTCTAACTCTTTAATATACCTAGTCTCTTCAACTATATACATTTGTATAGTGGTAGAGCGTTGGACCCATGATCCAAAAGTCGTGGGTTGGATTCCCGCCATTGCCATATGCGTTGTTTCACTGAGCAAGACACTTTATCTGCATTGCCTAGTACTGGTTCTACCCAGGAAGACATCAAATAAGTTCATAGAGCTTTCGTTACAATCGATGTAAAATAAATAAGTTTTAACTATATACACAGATATATTTACAGTAGGTCACCTTGACCTTTTACCCATCATATTTATTGTGTCGCCTGCGTAGCATGGCAGACACTTAGGGATCACTTTGTCCGTCGGCGTCCATCACACTTTAACCTGCAACCTAACCTTGGCCATAAATTGAAAAGTATTTGACCTGTGCTCATGACACTTTACACACATCTTCATTTAAACCCATGGAATGTTGTTATACATGTCCAATAACTCTGACTTTCATTTTGGTAGAGTTATGCCCCTTTTCATAAAACTTTGACCTGCAACCTAACCAAGCTGAAATAAGTACAGGCAGGTGACACAAGTGTTCCGTGGAGCACCCTTCTAGTATTCTGGTTTAATTTTTAGTGTTACTTTGTTTTTAAATCATTAAGGGACTGTGCGATCTGAAAGATGGATATATATATATATATATATACACCTCTTTGTCAGTAGGTTTATAAACGGTGTACATCTGTTGTTAAATTTGCCTGTTGATGGCGGGATAGGGACTTTAAATTAAACTGCATGTTAACTTTGTTTTTAGCTTGACTGATCAAAGATCAGCAGAGTTTATGCCTTGGTGCGTCGTCCGTCTGTCTGTAAACTTTTTTTTGTGGCGACTAGTCCTCTGAAACTACTTCACAGATTTTCAAGAAACTTCACAGGAATGTCGCTCTTGATGTCTAAAAATTCAGGAAGTTCAAGATGGCCGCTACGGCTAAAAATAGATTTTAAGGATTTTAATAGAGTAGTTGCAATATGTATACGGTATTTACATCACAAACTGTGTTAAACGGAAATCTGTAAAATCTCTTAAATTTCAAGATCTGAGTAATAAAACTGAATAATTTATTCTTTTGTTGCAGAAATGGCATATACCCACTTACAGCATTTGATTTACCATTGCCCCCAAACATAGGAACTAGGGCTGTCACCCCAGAAATGAAGGAACAGGAGAAGTCAGAGACTCCCGAACCCATGGACCATGAATCTCGTCGCGTTACAAACATTTCATGTCAGGTGCGACCTATCCAAGACAACCTGAAATATCACCTGACCCTGTTATTACGCATGGATGACAAGATGAACCGACAGTTAGAATGTGATTTTGGCTCTGCTGACAACTCTTCGATACTGGCAGAGGAGCTGGTGCATTACGGGTTTATTAACGAGGTATGTAAGGCAGCATATGCCTGGCTTGTACATTACAGGTTTATAAACAAAGTATGGAAATCAGGCTATGCCTGGCTTGTACATTGTCGGAATATAAGCAAGGTATGGAAGGCAGGATCTCCCTGGCTTGTACATTACAGCTTTATAAACGAGGTATGGAAGGCAAGATATGCCTGGCTTGTACATACAGGTTTATAAACAAGGTATGGAAGGCAGGATCTGCCTGGCTTGTACATTACAGATTTATAAACAGTATGGAAGGCAGGATCTGCCCGGCTTGTACATTACAGGTTTATAAACGAGGTATGGAAGGCAGGATCTGCCTGGCTTGTACATTAAAGGTTTATAAACAGTATTGAAGGCAGGATCTGCCTGGCTTGTACATTACAGGTTTATAAACAAGGTATGAAAGGCAGGATCTGCCTGGCTTGTACATTACAGGTTTATAAACAAGGTATGGAAGGCAGGATCTGCATGGCTTGTACATTACTGGTTTATAAACAAGGTATGGAAGGCAGAATCTTCCTGGCTTGTACATTACTGGTTTATAAACAAGGTATGGAAGGCAGAATCTTCCTGGGTTGTACATTACAGGTTTATAAACAAGGTATGGAAGGCAGGATCTGCATGGCTTGTACATTACTGGTTTATAAACAAGGTATGGAAGGCGGGATCTGCCTGGCTTGTACATTACAGGTTTATAAACAGTATGGAAGGCAGAATCTGCCTGGCTTGTACATTACAGGTTTATAAACAAGGTATGGAAGGCAGGATCTTCCTGGCTTTACATTACGGCTTTATAAACAGTATGGAAGGCAGGATCTGCCTGGTTTGTACATTACTGGTTTATAAACAAGGTATGGAAAGCAGGATCTGCCTGACTTGTACATTACAGTTTTATAAACAATATGGAAGGCAGGATCTGCCTGGCTTGTACATTACAGGTTTATAAACAAAGTATGGAAGGCAGGATCTGTCTGGCTTGTACATTACGGGATTATAAACAATATGGAAGGCAGGATCTGCCTGGCTTGTACATTACAGGTTTATAAACAAAGTATGGAAGGCAGGATCTGCCTGGCTTGTACATTGCAGGTTTATAAACAGTATGGAAGGCAGGATCTGCCTGGCTTGTACATTACAGTTTTATAAACAATATGGAAGGCAGGATCTGCCTGGCTTGTACATTACAGGTTTATAAACAAAGTATGGAAGGCAGGATCTGCCTGGCTTGTACATTACAGGTTTATAAACAAAGTATGGAAGGCTGGATCGGCCTGGCTTGTACATTACAGGTTTATAAACAAGGTATGGAAGGCAGGATCTGCCTGGCTTGTACATTACAGGTTTATAAACAAAGTATGGAAGGCAGGATCTGCATGGCTTGTACATTAAGGTTTATAAACAAAGTATGGAAGGCAGGATCTGCCTGGCTTGTACATTACTGGTTTATAAACAAGGTATGGAAGGCAGGATCTGCCTGGCTTGTACATTACATTGTTCCAGTTTATGCTACTGTGTGTACAACTAATTAGTTGGCACTCAACACTTATCGGTGATCGTAAAGTAAAGGCATGGAAGGCAGGATCTTCCTGGCCTGTACATTACACGTTTATAAACAGTATGAAAGGCAAGATATGCCTGGCTTGTACATTATGGGTTTATAAACAAGGCATGGAAGGCAGGAGCTGGCTTGTACATTACATGATTATAAACAGAATGGAAGGCAGGATCTGCCTGGCTTATGCATTACGGCTTTATAAACGGTATGGAAGGCAGGACCTGCCTGGCTTGTACATTACAGGTTTATAAACTGCATGGAAGGCAGGATCTGCCTGGTTTGTACATTATGGCTTTATAAACAAGGTATAGAAAACAGGATCTGCCTAGCATGTACATTATGGCTTTATAAACAGTATTGAAGGAAGGATCTGCCTGGCATGTACATTAAAAGTTTATAAACAGTATGGAAGGCAGGGTCTGCCTGCCTTATACATTACAGGTTTATAAACAGTATAGCAGGCAGGGTCTGCCTGGCATGTACATTATGGCTTTATAAACAGTATGGAAGGCAGGCTCTGCCTGCCTTATACATAACAGGTTTATAAACAGTATAGCAGGCAGGGTCTTCCTGGCATGTACATTACGGCTTTATAAACAGTATGGAAGGCAGGATCTGCCTGTCTATTACATTACAGGTTTAAAATTGAGGTACATGTATGTCAGAGCTATTAGAATGAAGTTTAGCTAGATTTTGTTAATAAGTAGATTAAGTTTTCTCCGATTCAACGTAAATTTTGTTCTGTTTGCGAGTGAGCAAGATGAGGTTAAATATGATTCCTTAAACATGTAATCTCACTAAAATTTTAGAAATCATATATACTCGAGTATTTTTACCTGGTCCTTGTTTTATATCTCTTATACACTTTACTGGGCTAGCACTAGGATTTTAAACCCTTTAGCCCTTATCTGGCTAAAGCCCTAAAAATTCCTTTAGCCATATTAGAATGTCTTTAGCCAGACTTTTGCCAAGATATTTTAATAGAAGGCGCTAAAACCTCGTGTTTGCGTACACATCAATAGTAAATTTAAAGATATGCTTTATTAACCTCTGGGTTCCGGAAATATGGTTGCCCGACGCCCCGGGCAAGTGGATTTTGGGTGCGGGCAAGTGACATTTAAATGAACACAACAGCTTCTTTTTTTTCTGTCAGCTGGTTAACATGGTTAATTGTACACACTGACATTAAAAGTTCCATACACTAACTGCCAAGCAATTTTTTTGGATGGTCATCAAAAATATTGTGGAATAAAATGAGTTTGTATACTGTCTCATCATTTTATGATTTTAGTAACACAAAGATGTAATAGACACAAAAGAAGAAGATGCAACCATAATTTTTTTATATGAATAAATACAATGTATTAACTAATTCATAAAATACATTCTCCCTTTCTTTTCTAAGTATAATGGTCCAAAGTATGCGGCGGTCCGTACCGTTTAACACTAATAATGGTACAGCACCAATTTTTAGGGCAGTTAAGTGTTCTTAAATGTGGGGCAAGTTACATTATGGGCAGGGCAAGTGACTTCTGAAAATCCTCTTGCCCCGGGCAAGTGGATTTTCAAAATATTTCCAGAACCCTCAACCTTTTGGGTAGCATATCGTATGCATGCTGCATTCTGCTTAAGTGCTTATAATTAAAAGTTGAGTTGTGCAATATTCAAAACTTTTTTAAAAATTGTCAAAACCTTTTTTGATGTTGGAGTCTGTGACTCATACTCTGGCTGTTTCCTTTTAACAGGGGTTCCAAAGAAGCTAGAAAGATCGCGTTGCATTGTGAGACAAAATTCAAATGCTACACCACGACTGTCATGCATAGAATAAGTAATAAAAGACACTTCATTCTAACATTGTACCAATATTTTGAGTAATTGCACCTTTTGTATTGTTTCATGTTGATTGAACAATCAAACAAAAAATTTCCCAATTTACAGACAGCCGATCAAACATGTTCACACTTGCCATTGTTCCAGTTTACGCTACTGTGTGTTCAACTAATTAGTTGGCCCTCAACACTTATCGGTGATTGATCGTAAAGTTCAAAAAGACTGACGGCCTTTAAACAGAGCATCTCTGGCTTATTAATTCTTAAACAAACATTGTCACTTTCTGGTTTGATCAGCCATTTTGGCTGCAAGGGGGCGCCACATTATATCGGCTTGATAACGCAATTAAATATATGGATAACATTGAGCGTGGGGACACAAACTGGTTGAATGAGGCGGAACCATGGGCAGCGTCAATAAACATTGCAATAATTTAGTTATCGGTCCAAATTGATTGTCGCTAATTAGCTAACAACACCCAGCGGGATATTGGCTTATGAACAGTTAAAGACTTCCTGTATTATAATTAGGGATTTTTCGACAATTTTTTTCGACAAAATCGATCAGAAATTTTGTTCGCTAGACCATGAATTTGCTATGTATTTCTTACGATTTTCATTCGCCATTGAGTTACCCTTCGCCTACTTTTGGCGAATGGTTAACGGGAGCCTGGCTTTAAATGGTGGAATCAATCAATATACACTTGACCTAGATTAGGACATAAACTGAGTGTTGATCAGTCCAGTTATGAACAATATGATTGTAATATGTCCACCACCTAAGTTTAAAGAGACACATGACAATCTTGATTTTGAAAAAATCCCGTCATCCTGTAAGATTTTCTCTTCACTTGCATTTGTTCAGTCATTAATATTAATTATAAGAATAGTTTAAAGCAAATTGGTTTTGCATATTTTTCTGTTGATTATAGTAATATATTTAAACCTGAGGTAGAATAAGACAAAAACTAGGAAACTCAGAATGTTATTTAATTATATGCAAGCATGTTTAAAGTGAAAATGATACTTGATAAATAAATTGAGACGCTAATTTTAGTGTTTGATAAACACTTCAAGATTGCCGTGTGTCCCTTTAAACTAGAATTTTATGTTTGTTTTGTTTTCTCTATGATAGAATGACAAGAATGACCTGTCCAAGTTCCTGGATGATAAACTACGCAATGTAGCTCTAGTCAATGGAATTCCAGTTGAACCAAATGTGCCTTTGTCTGTTTCATGAAGAGGAGATCAGCCAATCAGATGCTCCATTATATATCGAGGTTTTCGATGGGACAAATCACAGAGCCTGTTACATCTGTTATTGAATATTATTAGTACAGCAATCCGTAACATGGCTCTGGATGACTGCAACTGTACCAACTGTACAGCATTTTCAGAGAATCATTGCAGACGAGTTGCGACAGAACAAGGCTAAGTAAAACTAATGTTTAGGTTTTCATCCCATGTTAAACTATTCAGCTGAAAGATGGAAAGAAGTTTTGATTAATTTTAAACTGTGAATTGAAAAAAACAAAAAACATTTAAAACGACAATTTATGATTAATGCATTAAATATAGCATTTATTTGTGACAATATATTTCACCATTTTCTCAAAATTGGAGAAAAAAAATATCCCATGTTGGCTCAGAATCTGTACCCTTACATTGACATGGCCTAAAGCGATCATGTTAATTTCAGTCCGAAACCCATGTGTTTCCCCCAGTTTATTAGCACTTACCTGAATCAAACTTAAAACATCATGATTTATTGATTTGGGGTCTTTCATGTTGCTATTATTAACCAGATATGCTGGTTGGGAACATAAGATTTTGAGGGTGGAGGATAGATGGAGGTGCGCAACTTACAGAAACAGTTGACAAGAAAAAAACAAATACGCTTTCTCACACAAATGTTCATGACGTTTCAGTTTTAGACGTGGGGTGTACACTGGCCACCCCAACCCACCTCGAATCTGCCACTTACATTTATTAAAAGTAAGGATTTTGTCCTAAGTTTGTCATTACCTGCAAAACATTTGAACGAGAACCTGTATCAACACAGTGTCTGGAAGCTGTTAAACCTGCCATTATACACATGCTGAGGGTATAAACTCATTATATTAAAACATAGACTGAATATTGTATATAAATAAAATAACACAAACATCTGCTTTTAGTGGTGAATTTTTGACTGTTTTCCCTTTTCTGTAGTTATGTATGTATGTATATATATGCTAAACAAACATGTTTTAAAATATCCAGACATGCTTAAAATTCATCCTACAGATTCGTTAAAATTCGTTCTACAGATTCGTTTCAATACATTTTAAATATTACCCCAGACGTGCTTAAACTTAACCTTTCATGTTAAAGAGATACTTGACACTTATGACGTCTGTTTGACACACTTTCATACATTAACACAAATGTTTACAAAAGTCCTTGTTCTTCCTACCCCAATAAAGTGATTTTTTCCCCCTGATAATTGTCTGTTATGCTAGTTCTTTCCCTGATAATCGTCTGTTATGCTAGTTTTTTTCCTGATAATCGTCTGTTATGCTAGTTTTTTCTCTGATAATCATCTGTTATGCTAGTTTTTTCCCTGATAATCGTCTGTTATGCTAGTTTTTGAGAAGTAATGAAATCATCTAAATTGCATAATTATAATTTCAGTCAAAAATACTGAGTAATATGCCATACATTTTGTCAGGGCTTTTTCCACAAAAATCGTGTTTTTTTTCTCATTTTTTTTTAAGATTTTAGATTTTATCATTGAAGTAAATATGACAATACTATGCTTTATATTTGCATTCATTATTATTATTACTTCTCAGTCAGAACTGACTAAACAGACAAAAACACATTGCAGAATATGGAGGGTATATATTTTTAATATAAGCTTTTCTCAAACGTCTTTTGAATGGGTTGTTCCTACAGATTCATTAAAATTCGTTCTACAGATTCGTTTAAATACATTTTAAATAGTACTCCAGATGTGCTTAAAATTCACCTTTAATGTTAAAGAGATACTTGACACTTATGAGGTCTGTTTTACACACTTTCATACATTAACACAATGTTTACAAAAAGTCCTTGTTCTTCCTACCCCAATAAAGTGAGTTTTTTCCCCTGATAATCGTCTGTTATGCTAGTTTTTTCCCTGATAATCGTCTGTTAGACCTTATGTCCCACAACATCATCCGTTGTTGATTGCTTATTTTATTACAGAATTTGGTTCTTTGTTTGGCTAAGGCCCCGTGTGGTGCGGCAAAGAATAAGGCCACTGCAGATCCCTTTGGAGGGGTAGGCAGAGGGGTAGAATCCCCCCAAATTCATGTTCATTTTATCATTTTTTGTTCATGTTCATTAAAGGTCTTCATCATGATCCCTGCATTGTTTCAGGTGCCATCTCGCTCGCATCAAAAGAGCAGTGGCAGAAAAACAATAACGTGGCTCCAGCGAAATGGAGTTTCTACGATAGAATTTGCAGCAACTCTGCAGATCAGGGTGAGAAGGTTCTAGGCCCATTTTCCATATTTTATCTCGATGTACATGGAAGATGAGCCTGGCATGTTCATGCCTGCTAGGCGCCATATAACCTTTTCATGTGTTGGTGCGCCTTAAAACCCCAATTCAATTCAATTGTTTGGCTTAGAATTTAAGCGGGGGTATTCATCACCTTCAATGATAATTCTAGTTATTATTTAGCATTCCTCAAACAGTTTTGAATGTTCCCAAACTTCATATACAAATAATAACTGATGACCTTATGTCCCTCTACATCACCCATTGTTGATTGCCTAATTTATTACAGAATTATTGGCCTTTGTTTGACTTCGAATTTAAGCGGGGAAAAATCCTACCCCAAAGTGCAAACCTTAGAACCCCCACTCTGAAGTACTGCCCGATACCCCCAAAAAACCCTGATAATAAGGACTGTGAGAGGCCCTTAACACAAATTCTGAAGGACACCAATAAAACTATGAGTAAAAAATGCTGTAAAGAATAACCTGTAATGTAACTAAGATGCCAAGACGTGTCGTAATTTAACTTGTAATGAACGTGAAGTAAATAGAGGATATTTGTTGTTTTGGAGTGAATAACAGATTTTATTTCATCGAGAATTGTGAAAACTTTATATTTTCGCGAATGCGAAGCATGAGTGAAAATATTAAAGTTTAATCTCTTCGAGATGAAATCAAATCTGTTGTTCATGACAAAACAACAAATTTTCTTTTTATTTTATGCTTTATAATCAAAGTGTACTGCAGTATGCAGAACAATTAATAATATTTGATGGCGTCATTGGATTAGTATGATAAAATTGCTGTTTTAAATGCCCCAAAACTACTTAAGCGATTACAATAATCTATGACTCATTGTCTTAGTTAAGTTATTTGCAATCCAATGATATAACTTATAGCAACTTTCGGAAAAAACGTGGTTTTTAATAAAAATGACCAACTGGACATTTTTCACTGTAAATGACAATTCTGAAATACCTGACCAGTTTTAAAAACTATAGCTCATGTTCTTAGTTAGACCAATTACAGTCGAATGATATATATTAAACAGTTATTTTCTAAACAAACAAAAAAAAAATGTTTTTGATATTGAAAAAAAAAGAAGTTCCCGGCAGTGAAAAAATAAAACTCATGAAATACCACTTTTATTTCATTGCTAAAATTCACTATTTCACTGCTAAGCATAAAATAAACATGTTTATTTGTCAAATATGTCAATTTAATAGTACAGTATGTGATTTTAATATGTTAACTACATGAACATCCGACAAATAAAAGCATTTTATAAAAACTTTATAAATATTTCAAATTCTAAAAGTAGTTTCATAAAATGGAAGGAATTATTAGACTAAAGAAACATGTTTTTATTGTTTAATTTTAACTGTTAGATTACAAAATTAAGTTTCTGTGGCCATGTATATTGTTTAATTTTAACTGTTAGATTACAAAATCAAGTTTCTGTGGCCATGTATATTGTGCCATTTGATATCTTGTAAATGTACTCTTATTGTTTGATATTATTATATGAACAATGAAGTTACGCTTTCTGTGAAAGACAGCATTTGTGGTATAAAGGAATATTCCCAAAAAAAACTAAGAGAGATACATACCTTATTAAGGTTTAGATTGTAGCTAGAATAGAGAATGTATAGGCCTTCGTTGGTTTGCCATCCTCTGTGATTGAAAAATAGTATCATCCTCTGTGAATAAGAAATAGAACCATACTCTCTGTGGTGGAAAACCATCCTCTCTCGTTGGGAAATTGAATCATCCTTTTTTTTGGGTGGAAATATTTGTTTGTGGTTGGGAACTAATACCATCCACAGTGGTTAGGAAATTTGACCATCCTCCATGCTCTATGGTTGAAAGACCATCCTCTGGTTGGGAAACAATCCTTTGTTATTTGGGAAATCATCCTCTGTGGTTTATATGAAACCATTCTCTGTGTGGGAAATTATCTTTGATTACTGGGAAATCATCCTCTGTAGTTTATATGAAACCATTCTCTGTGTGGGAAATTATCTTTGATTATTGGGGATATCATCCTCTGTGGTTTATATGAAACCATTCTCTGTGTGGGAAATTATCTTTGATTATTGGGGAAATCATCCTCTGTGGTTTATATGAAACCATTCTCTGTGTGGGAAATTATCTTTGATTATTGGGGAAATCATCCTCTGTGGTTTATATGAAACCATTCTCTGTGTGGGAAATTATCTTTGATTATTGGGGAAATCATCCTCTGTGGTTTATATGAAACCATTCTCTGTGTGGGAAATTATCTTTGATTATTGGGGAAATCATCCTCTGTGGTTTATATGAAACCATTCTCTGTGTGGGAAATTATCTTTGATTATTGGGGTTATCATCCTCCTTGTTAAATACGAATCCATCCTCCTTGATTCAAAAACAATTACCTGTGGTTGGGAAATAGTACCATCCTCTGCGATTGGGAAACCATTATCTGTGGTTGAAAAATTGAACTATCCTATGGTGGGAAATAGTATCATCATCTGTGGTTGGGATAAAATAACATCTGTGGTTGGGAAACCATCCTCTGTGGTTGGGAAATAATACCATCATCTGTGGTCAGGAAACCATCATCAATGGTTGAAAAATTCAAATAACCTGTGGTAGGAAATAGTACCATCATCTGTGGTTGGGAAAAAAGTACATCCTTTTTGGTTGGGGAATTGTACCATCCTTGGAGGATGGGAAATACATCCATCCTCTGTGGTTGGGAAACTATCATCTGTGGTTGGGAAATCTCATACCATCCTTTATGGTTTGGAAATAGTACCATCCTCTGGGGTTGGGAAATTGAACCATCATTTCATTGGGGAAAAAGTCTATTGTGGTTGGGAACTAGTACCTACCCCCGTGTTGGGAAAATATCCCCGCTAATTGGGAAATCGAAATCATTCTTTGGTTGAGAAAAGACATCCTCTGATTGGGAAATGGTACCATTCTCTGGCATTTGGTAATCCGACCATCCTTTGTCGTTAGGAAATTTTACAATCCTCGATGGTTTAGAAATTGTATCATCCTCTGTGAATGGAAAATCATACCATCCTCTGTGGTAGGGAAATTGTAAATACCAAATTGTATTATGTGCTATGTGCAGTGCATTTTCAGATAATAATAATGATATTAATGAAGTTATTGAGGATGATGGTGCTTCATTTAAGCTGTACACAATGTAATGTATAATAATGGGTGTGCAGGGATTTTAGTTGTGAAAAGAAAATTGTTGTTTATTTAGGGCTGTTCCTTAAATTATGATGTACCACAGGATGACAATTTTTATGGGGAATTGAATATATTTGTTGACATTTCAAATAACATGATGTCGATTTACAAGAGTTGCCATGAAATATTAAAATTTAATTATGTGGAGGACTATGCATATGGCTATTTAAATAATGTGCCTTCCTGGGTTGAGACGTCATAATTTCTGGAAACTTTGGGATAAAAAGAATTGTACTAATATTCAAATTCAGCAATTGTTTGCAAGCATATACATGCTGTTGTATATACCTGTGTGTGTGCAGGTAATGCGGGGTTGGTTAGGTACTCGGGTAGACAGTTTCTACATGTCCGAGGTCTATACCAACTGTTCTTGGTAATTCACAAAACGATAAATAATTTTTGTTTAACAGAATATTTTTATAAAACATATTTTTAAATCTGCCTAATGACAGAATTGGCACAGCTTATTGAGATTTTTTTTTAATACGAAGGTACATCTTGGGTGTGTTCAAATCTGGCATTTTCCTTCTGAACATGATTTTTTTACCTTATCCCCCTTTTTTATTGTATTTTATCTAAATAAACAGTATACTCACATGCCAAGCAGTTGATTATAAAATCAAGTACTGTGAATCTGAAAATATTCGCGTGGGTTTCATTTTCGCTAATATTCGTGAATCCACCATCTCCCGAATTCAAGAATTCGCCGATAATAAACTTCAAAGAAAAGCAGGTGTCAGAGAAAATAATTGATAAAAACTTAAAACAATAATGGAAGGAAAATTGATTGTAAGAACTGTTCAACAGATGTATATTTACATTTTGTTCTGTCTTGAGTTCTATGAACGCTCGAATAAATAAGAGACCCAGTAATTCACGAACTTTAGATCACGCGAAAATAAGTGATTCGCAGTTAATGGTCCTTCAAAAACATGACAGTTTCTAAAGCACCATAAAAGTAAAAACGTGTTTCTGCAGAAATGCATGAAGATACCTAACTTTTATCTCCGCTTTCTGAAGGTTAAACTTTTATATATGAGCCGCGATGCACGAAAATGTTCCTTCGGACATTTAGACAACAACGTCATAAAGTAACATCTTATGACGTTCGTGTGTAATCAATTAATTACTAATTAAATTTCTCGTCATTTCCGTGTTTTACCTAATTATTATATTGTAGGGAAGGTGTTTTTTTGGAGTATAAATAGTTTGATGCTATAGAAAATGGTAATTGTTTATGCTTTTTATTGTTATTTAATCACAACGACAATCAAGACGCCGATGTCAGCGTCAAAATTGATGAGTAAAATCTTTAATTTTCAAATTGAGATAAAATCATTTTTAGTTAAGATATTAACATAAAATAAAGAGATTTTTAAAGAGAAAATCACCGTGTTTCATAAACATACAAAACATAAGATGTAAAATATTTGTCTGAAGGATTGTTTTCGCTTGATTCGGCTCATATCCTCCCTATTGCTTATCTGAATGCAGAAATTAGATTTTATGTTTTTTTCTAGGATGAATTCAGTGAGTAGACTTCGTCATTTGGTAATGAATATATTCCTTAATTCGTTGTTTGGGAAATAATCTATAAATTATTTGTCGTTGTGGATTTTCTAGAACTGATCAAGCAGTAATATTTTGTAAATGATGCTACGGTAATTAGGGCCGAGTGGTAACATTGATATTTTAGTTTACTGAAATATGAGTTCAGATCAATCAGAAATCGTAAATTGTGATATAGTTGTATATAAATGGTTTATTTACAATATTGTTTGGTACAGTGTCATTTAAAAATGTACAAGTTGATTCCTGGAATATGGTGTATAAATATAACTCAAATATTTTTAAGCTCTAAGGTCAGCATCATTCACATTTGTGTTAATGTAGACAAGTAGACAATCGTGGGCAATGAAACGGATTGTCTCGTGCGGAGTTTGTTCTGCATGTTTATGTCTATTGTTTTCTATAGCTAAGACATAAAGCATTTTTTATTAAAAATAAAATAGTTATTTTTTACAGACATAAAGGTGACGACTTATTGTGGTATCTAGAGTAAAGCATCTTCTAGATCATGATTCCAAGTGTGGTTCCCGGGCTGGGACCACTGCTTATCCAGGCAGAGGGCTAGAGCCCCATGTGGTTCCCGTGCAAGAATAGGACCACTGCTTATCCAGGCAGAGGGCTAGAGTCCCGTGTGGTTCCCGTGCAAGAATTGGAACACTGCTTATTCAGGCAGAGGGCTAGAGCCCCGTGTGGTTCCCGTGCAAGAATTGGACCACTGCTTATCCAGGCAGAGGGCTAGAGCCCAGTGTGGTTCCCGTGCAAAATAGGACCACTGCTTATCCAGGCAGAGGGCTAGAGCCCCGTGTGGTTCCCGTGCAAGAATTGGACCACTGCTTATCCAGGCAGAGGGCTAGAGCCCTGGGGTTCCCGTGCAAGAATTGGACCACTGCTTATCCAGGCAGAGGGCTAGAGCCCCGTGTGGTTCCTGTACAAGAATAGGACCAGTGCTTATCCAGGCAGAGGAGTAAAATCTCTGCGAATTCATGGAGATTGGGCCTGGAATGTTCATGTCTGTTGGTGCCATATAACCTTTTTGTGTTTTGGTGCACCGTAAAACCACAGTTCAACTCTTGATAATGATGTGATTTTGAAAATACGTCAATTATTGCTAAAACTAATATCCTACCCTAACAATTTAGTTATCATAACATGTTCAATCTATATTTTATTGTCCTCCTGCGTATTTTATACATGAACCTGCTGAGAAAAACAGAATGATATACCAGTAAGAATCTAACATGAGAAGGGGAATTCCAAAATGTCATTGTTGATGCTTGTGACTTTTATTTGCCACCATGTGTAAGTACAGATAGTTCAGCACATGGAAAAATGCAGATATCTATATCTGATATGCCAGACAAATATGTTCTACACACCAAGCATTAAGCACTCGGGTGGCCGGAATAATAAAGCCGCTGAGATTGAAACCTTCTTGCCGCTCACCGCTGCGGGTTTCAATCCCACTGGGAGCTTGACTTGCAAGTGAGAAAGTGTTGATTCTTACAGATACGGAAGTATACAGGTTCTACCCAGGAAAAAATTAGTGGTCTGCCACAACCACTAAAAATCGATTGTCATATGTAGCCTAAAATGTGCTAAAAATTACATAAAACACCATTCAACGATTCGGTAACAGCTTCATAAATTAAATCTATATTTTACTTACATTCTTATTTTGTTTACTTTACCAACAAGAAATAGAGGTTATTTAACTGCCAGTATTGATTATAGGGAAATCCTTCACGAGTGGTAGACGAGTGGTTCTTTTCACGAACGAGCGCACGCGAGTGAGTGAAAAAACAAAACACGTCTTCCATCAAATGAAGGATTACCTAATAATCAATCCCAGCAGTTAAATAATCTATTACATTTTAAATTATGTTTTTTCAAACAAATATTTGCTTTATTGAACGTTATCGGCAGATGATGTCGACGTCAGCAACACTTTGTGCAAGAATACGACCACTGTGTTCTGAGTTAGTTATTAATATTGAGCGATTATGAATATTCTTGCACTGAGAAATCCCGATCTTTCATGCATAGAAATGTAATAAAGATCCATTTCAAACTGTTTAACAACAAAATCATCAATGTTTTCTAGTCATAAGCTTAGCAATGCTATTATAACTGACTGTTGTTGAAGGGGAACGCGGCAAACTTGAAGATTTTATTGAGCATTAAAATTGGCGTCTCGATTTAGTAATCCAGACTTTAAACCTGTTTGATTTATAACAACTTGCTAATATTATTAAAAATACAAGTTTTACGTGAAAAACTAACGGGACGCAGTGAGTTTTTAAAAAATCAAGATTGCCATGTGCCCCTTTAACATCTGTTGTTGGTCACGATCAATGCCTGAATGAAGTGTAGTCCGAGAAAAGGAGATTTATCAACGTAGGCTAATAGTAGATGTGTAATGGAGTAACTTCTCATGCGTACCTCATGTATAGGACAGTATAATATAGCTTTATTATTCGTATTATTATTTTCTTTCCATCTTTTGTGCAATATATTACACTGTTTTTGTGTTTGTCATTACCTTTATATTTGTGGGACATCTTCATATTGACAAAGGTTATACTTGGGTCATCCTGCCAAATAAAAATAATTTTAAGATTCACATCCCCGGCAGCACTTCAGAAATTGGCTGATGCCAACAGGGTGTATGTGTACAAGTGCAAAGTGTAAATACAAACATTAATCTCTGAGAATATTTTCCATTTGGATTAGTTGCTGTTTCATTTGATTATTTTTTTATCATTTGTTATTTGTAATAGAGGGTCTCGTGAAAGATTATTTATTGGGAAAATAATATTTTTCAGTTCACATTAAAGCTTATTGATTTTAAACTGTAACAAATATTAATTTACAAAAACTTAACATTGAATTTAATAGTAAAAAAAAAAAATCAGTGACTAAATTTCACACCCATGCACTAAATGTTTTGCAACCCAGATATGAATCTTAAAAATTAGATTTGCTTGGCCCTTCTGTAAGTTCCATAGTGATTTGCTTGGCCCTTCTGTATGTTCCATAGTGGTGACCTGGGCCTATCCTCAGCTGGGATCTGGGCTTAACCATACTTGGGCCTGATTATAACCATAGCCTGGGCCCACCTGAATGGAAACTTAAATGCTTTTGCACTGCAAAAGCCAAACCTGTGTTTTTGTTTGCCTTCTTTTATTCTTCCACTCCTTTTAAATTCTAAAGTGCTGCTGTTATTTTGAATGCATCTTTGTATATGGCACGATTATTGAGTACAATTCATATTCATATTTATGATTTATTTTTACACCATGTATAAGCCAGACAACTCTAAGAAACAAGATTAGAATATGATTAACTATTTAAACATGCATCCTCACAAAATTCCTTACAAATCTTAAGGTTAAATTCCATAGGGTTAAATATTCCATAGAATACACTGCAAATCCCACTAGAGGCATAGGACCCCCCCACCCCCCCACTTCAGCCTGAAGGGGACGTAAACCGGGTGGTCCCATGTATCGGTCTATCCGAGCACGTTAAAGAACCATAGGAATCTATTTGATAATAAGAGTAGGTCACGGTTCCCAGATTCCTATGTATCCTTCCCCTCTCTGGGGTGACTCTAAATAACCTATACTGAGTTGATGACCCGTTAAAACAACATTCAATTTAATTCGTGTTCATTTTTTTATAATGCTCATTCAAGGTCTTCTCATGACACCGCATATGCAAATGTGGAAACGTGGCTCCATCGTCAATAGAGTGTCTACAATAGAATTTGCAACAACTCTGCAGGTAAGAAGGTTCTAGGCCCATTCTCCATGTTTTATCTAGATGTAAATGGAGGATGAGCCTGGCATGTTCATCCCTGTTTGGCGCCATATAACCTTTCTTGTTGGTGCACCGTAAAACCCCAGTTAAATTCCATAGTATGGCGAGGCAAGGTTACGTACTAAAAAACAACCATGAACTACTGCTTTTTTCGATTTCAAAGTTGCCAGAATTGGCCAGGAAGTATTTTTATTGCATCAAATTATATCTATTATAGCAGACATGGTTAACAGATATCTAATCAGTAGTAAATGTGAAGCAAGATGTGGGCTCTGAATAAGCTAGACACTGCTGCATCAAATTATATCTATTATAGCGGACATAGTTCATAGATATCTAACCAGTAGTAAAATGTGAAGCAAGAAGAGCTAGACACTGCTGCAACTATATACGTGTTGGATATCTGACAACCATTGCATATAATTGATATGATAAAAGATAATATTTAAATGTCCAAATGTAGACAGACATAAAAACATGTTTAAATTGAAACATCTGAAAAATATCCAAGTTAAGGTATATTAAAGTTATTAAAATGAACAATGCAAAAAAAAAAATTGTTCATACTCGAAAAGTTGTGATTTTATGATTTCTGTAGTACATAATTATACAGAGATCGCGCACATGCCAAATTATCGAAACCAGTCAGATTGCAGATCTTGGCATTTGTTATATACTATTTAATACCGCGACAAACAAAGGTCTACTATGTGTCTACTTAACCAAAAGTTCAGGTTTCGAGCCTTATATAAGGCAAAAGATTTTAAACCATACAGTGTTAAGATATTGCAAAAAATATTATAAGAAACTACTACGGAATAAATCTGATTGGTTTGGACAATTTGGCATTTGAGTACTCTGTACAGTACTCCATTATTTATCCCACCTACCTAGTTTGAAATACCTTAAATGTTTGCGAGTAGAATTGATAGGAAAAATAAAGTGTTTCAATGACACTATTTACACACATTCACAGTTATTTCCCTTTGAAGGAATATATAGACTGATAGCTTTTATGCTTGTGCCCAGCTGTACCGGGATTCTCTGGTGGCTATCAGGGTGGAGGGAGTATAATCCTTAGAATTACACACGCACTTAAGCTTGTGTTTCATTTATTTATTCATTAGTGAGAAGTGCTACTGTTTTACTGCATATAAAGTACGGAACCTTTCTATATTTACGATTGGTTTGTACATTACATTTGATTTTTATGAAAAACGAAAACATTTTCTTTGTGTCGGCCTTTCTTGATCATTTTGAACTTCATGTAGAATGTTTTCTTGAGGTACATGAGCTTTGCTTAATCAACACTTGCTGTTAGAGGACAGCGTTGTTGTTTGAAAGGTTTAACGGCGCTATTGCGCAAAAAGAACCCTTATATTGTACATAGTTTTTACATCGTGTGTAATTCAGCTAATGATCTATACATTGTACCAAATAAATGATATAAACATCAAAAACAGCATTTCAAAATGTATATTACGTTGTTATTGCCTTCTTTACCACCATTTTGAGTTGAATTATGGGTATTATAATCATGTGTTGGTAAATGTATATTACCTCTGCATTGTATTATTGAATAATCATGTGTTGGTAAATGTATGTTACCTTTGCATTGTATTATTGAATAATCATGTGTTGGTAAATGTATGTTACCTTTGTATTGTATTATTGAATAATCATGTGTTGGTAAATGTATATTACCTTTGCATTGTATTATTGAATAATCATGTGTTGGCAAATGTATGTTACCTTTGCATTATATTATTGAATAATCATGTGTTGGCAAATGTATGTTACCTTTGCATTGTATTATTGAATAATCATGTGTTGGTAAATGTATGTTACCTTTGTATTGTATTATTGAATAATCATGTGTTGGCAAATGTATGTTACCTTTGCATTGTATTATTGAATAATCATGTGTTGGCAAATGTATATTACCTTTGCATTATATTATTGAATAATCATGTGTTGGCAAATGTATATTACCTTTGCATTATATTATTGAATAATCATGTGTTGGCAAATGTATATTACCTTTGCATTATATTATTGAATAATCATGTGTTGGTAAATGTATATTACCTTTGCATTGTATTATTGAATAATCATGTGTTGGCAAATGTATGTTACCTTTGCATTATATTATTGAATAATCATGTGTTGGCAAATGTATGTTACCTTTGCATTGTATTATTGAATAATCATGTGTTGGTAAATGTATGTTACCTTTGCATTATATTATTGAATAATCATGTGTTGGCAAATGTATGTTACCTTTGCATTGTATTATTGAATAATCATGTGTTGGCAAATGTATGTTACCTTTGCATTATATTATTGAATAATCATGTGTTGGTAAATGTATATATATGTTACCTTTGCATTATATTATTGAATAATCATGTGTTGGTAAATGTATATATATGTTACCTTTGCATTGTATTATTGAATAATCATGTGTTGGTAAATGTATATATATGTTACCTTTGCATTATATTATTGAATAATCATGTGTTGGCAAATGTATATATATGTTACCTTTGCATTATATTATTGAATAATCATGTGTTGGCAAATGTATATATATGTTACCTTTGCATTATATTATTGAATAATCATGTGTTGGCAAATGTATATATATGTTACCTTTGCATTATATTATTGAATAATCATGTGTTGGTAAATGTATATATATGTTACCTTTGCATTGTATTATTGAATAATCATGTGTTGGTAAATGTATATATATGTTACCTTTGCATTATATTATTGAATAATCATGTGTTGGTAAATGTATATATATGTTACCTTTGCATTATATTATTAAATAATCATGGGTTGGCCAGGGACCAGCAGAGCTTATGGGATGACGAGTTGTCCGTCGTCCGTCCGTCCGTCATTTACTTTTGAATCCTTAAGACGATAGAGCCTTCATTTTTCATCTGATCTTTACCAAACTTTAACAGATTGTTATTATCAATGAAAGCTCAGACAAGTTCGAAAACCAGCCAGATCGGACCAGTAACAGCAGAGTTATGGCCAGTTGAAAATGCTATATTTTGCCTCGTTAAGACAATAGGGCCTTCATTTTTCATCCAATCTTTACCAAACTTTAGCAGATTGTTAATATCAATGAAAGCTCAGACAAGTTCGAAAACAGCCAGATCGGACCAGTAACAGCGGAGGAGTTATGTCCCTTGATTTAGTTAAAAACGCTATATTTTGCCTCGTTAAGACGATAAGGCCTTCACGTTTCATCGATCTTTACCAAACTTTATCAGATTGTTAATATCAATGAAAGCTCGGACAGGTCCAAAAACCAGCCAGATCTCACAAGTAACAGCGGAGTTATGGCCCTTGATTTAGTTAAAAACGCTATATTTTGCCTCGTTAAGGCCTTAATTTTTCATCCAATCTTTACCAAACTTTAACAGATTGTTAATGTCAATGAAAGCTCAGGCAAGTTCGAAAACCAGCCAGATCAGACCAATAACAGCGGAGTTATGGCCCTTGATTTAGTTAAAAACGCAATATTTTGCCTCGTTAAGACGATAGGGCCTTCATTTTTCATCCGATCTTTACCAAACTTTACCAGAGTGGTAATATCAATGAAAGCTCGGACAAGTTCGAAAACCAGCCTGATCAGACCTGTAACAGCGGAGTTATGGCTCTTGATTTAGTTGAAAATGCTATATTTTGCCTCGTTAAGACAATACAGCCTTCATTTTTCATCCAATCTTTACCAAACTTTAACAGATTGTTAATGTCTATGAAAGCTCAGACAAGTTTGAAACGGCCAGATCGGATCAGTAACAGCGGAGTTATTTTGAAAAAGCTATATTTTTCCTTTTTGCCTCGTTAAGACAATAGGGCCTTCATTTTTCATCCAATCTTTACCAAACTTTAACAGATTGTTAATGTCAATGAAAACTCGGACAAGTTCGAAAACCAGCCAGAACAGCGGAGTTATGGCCCTTGATTGAGTTAAAAATCCTATATTTTGCCTCGTTAAGATGATCCTTCATTTTTCATCCAATCCTTACCAAACTTTACCAGATTGCTAATGTCAATGAAAGCTCAGACAAGTTCGAAAACCAGCCAAATTGGACCAGTAACAGCAGAGTCATGGCCCTTGATTTAGTTAAAAACGCTGTATTTTGCCTCGTTAAGGCGATAGGCCTTCATTTTTCATCCGACCTTTACCAAACTTTAACTGATTGTTAATGTCATTGAAAGCTCGGACAATTTCGATAATCAGTCAGATCAGACCAGTATCAGCGGAGTAATGGTCCTTGATTTAGTTAAAAATGCTATATTTTGCCTCAATACCGATAGGGCCTTCATTTCTCATCCGATCTTTACCAAACTTTACCAGATTGTTAATGTCAATGAAAGCTCGGACAAGTTTGTAAACCAGCCAGATCGGACCAGTAACAGCTGATTTAGTTAAAAATGCTATATTGTGCCTCGTTAAGACGATAGGGCTTTCATTTTTCATCTGATCTTTACCAAACTTTACCAGATTTTTTGACGTTTTTTTTCAAAAAATTGATTTTTTTTTTCAATTTTTGTTTTGTTAGTGCCGTGTTGGATTTGACGAAACTAGCAGGAAGCATTGCTATGATTTCTAGTGCCTATTGCTTTTCTTTCCAGTTCGTTGATTTTTGATGGAGTTACGGCCCCTTGACATTTTTACATTTAAATTTCTTGTCGGCGCTACTCCTCCTAAACGCCTTGTTGTATTTCGACGAAACTTGGCAGGAAGCATCGGTAAGATGTCTAATTGTGCATATCTTGCTTTTGTTCCTGTTCGCTGATTTATGACGGAGTTACGATCCTTTGACATTTTTACTTTAAATTTCTTTTCGGCGCTACTTCTCCTGAACAGCTTGTTGGATTTCTATGAAATTTGGCTGGAAGCCTCAGTATGATGTCTAGTTGTGCAAAGAGTGGTATATCAATGACATCTTGGACACATGCAAGTTTGAAAACCAGCTAGATCTTGTTAGTAACGACAGAGTTACGGTCCTTGATTTGTTGAAAAATGCTATATTGTATTTTCCTTTGTTAAATCCGTAATTACTTCATTTCTTATCTGATCTTTACGATATTTGTTTAGAATGTTAATATAACCCCTCCCCCCTCCCGCACCACCTTCCCCCACCCATGTTTATGAGATTTCATTCATAGAAAAAAGTGGGACCAATTAAAAAATACCCATGCCAGACTAGACACAGCAGACATATTGTCCATGATTACCAGGTGAGCGATCTAAGGCCATCCTAGCCCTGTTGTTTTTGCGATGTTTTAAAAGAAGTACTGATGGGAATTTTATGTAGACAACCCTTGATATAAGAGCCGTTTTAACCAGTAGAGCGTCCTCTTGGGCCTCTGGTATTATTAAATAATCATGGGTTGGTTAATACATTTGCACTGTATTATTAAATAATCATGTGTTGGTAAATGTATGTTACCTTGGCATTGTATTATTGAATAATCATGTGTTGGTAAATGTATATTACCTTTGCATTATATTATTAAATAATCAGGTGTTGGTAAATGTATATATGTTACCTTTGCATTATATTATTAACACAATACATGGATTTAATCTGATATACCTGCTTTGTTGTGAAATTTTCCAGTTTGGACAAGAGCAAAGTTGATGCGGGCCCGTCACAGTACCTGTACTTCGTTGCCATGTACACAATACTAGGCAACCACTGTGTCAAATATGAACACATTTCTTCAACTAGCATGGAAGGAGTTCAGGTTATAAGAAAATAATAAGAATGCTAAGTAATATTCATAGCATAAATTTTGCCGTTTATGCAATTACGTAAGTGTAAAATTGGGTTGACCATGGTATAACTGCCGAATCTCGGCTAAAATATAACGGCAGTTATGGCACGGTTTAGGCTCAGACCTTCAGGTTTATGAAAATTATAAGCGAGAACAAATGAAAACCATTAGAGCTATGATACAAGAAATTTTATTAATCATTTTCAACGAAAACTCTGTAATGTTCTCTTTTTTTTTAATTGACCTTAACCTATGGACACAGGGTCAGATCCTGAACTCGAAACCTTCGTTGCCATCTAAACGTCCTAGGCAACCAATGTGCCAAATATGAACACCATCCTTCAAATGATGCATGATTGAAACTGCATGCTGATCCCATATGACAGTAAGTCTCTCCTTTGCCCTACCATTTGGAGGAGGGCCTGTAAATAATATGGCAAAACCCGTTTCATATCGCTTGTGTTTATCGTTACTAATAGCATTAACAATATTTTCATTTTGGTGATGTTGACCTCGATCTCTGGCCCCAGGGGTCAGACCCTGGATATGAAACTTTATTCACCCCAGGCAACCACAGTGCTAAATATGAACACTCCTTCGAATGATCAGCGCACTATATGTTTTAAGTTTTTTCAGTTTTCACCCAAGAACTGATGTAGGAGGAGTTGAATATTATGCTCTTAATCGTCTTCGACTCCGACAAACATAAAACATTTATCTTCTTATGTATTTTGCATACATGCAAACGTCAGTCCCATTGACCACCACGTGAAATATTGAATACCAACTATTCATCCCTTAAATTACCATACTGCATGTACATGTATATGTGCGTGTATATGGGTATATGGGTATATACACTACAACACACGATGGTCAACGACAAATCACGTTCACAAAAGAATAACACAACACATAGTTGGGAGTTAGCCTACAGCCTTAGAGGGCGGCCTTAGATCTCTTTATTACAGAAGGAAAGCAAACACAAGTCACAGAAAATGTCAATCCTTCCGTCTCTTGTAAGTTCCAATCACAATGCATATACAATCCAACTCGTATACGTTCCAAGGACGTCTATGTACTGATGCATGTAACTTTACAGATCGTTTCCAAAGTTCGTGTACTAATGATAAGCTGCACATAGTAAGGTTGTCGGAAAAATACTAAACATACTTCCTTCATTTTCTTGTTATAAACAAACCAAATATAGAAATTATTGATCTGTTTGGCATCTCTCCGATCATACGACCTATGGTAACAAAATACAATTAACAGATAAACATATGTCCAATATAACACTGCTTGTTATTAACAATAATCCGTCTGTGGCCTATGTTATGCTTGTTCACGCAGTTGTTTGCTGAAAAATGTAACTGTATATACTTTGTCAGTCTCCATAGCAGAGGTCTACAACTGATCTCAAAAATAAAAACGAATGATATGCGGTGATATGATATTATTTTTGCCTGAAATATAAAAACAGACTATGAGAAAAACGAGATTAGGCAGTTGTATAGTGGTCCACATGCGATTATGTCAGATAAGCGTGTAAGTGCCAACATTGTACTCGGTCTTAGATCTCGGACCTGAGAAAAATAAAAAGGGCAACTATGCGCCACTACAATACAACACTTGTTACTTATACCAGTAATACAAATATATATCATATGGCAGAATCTGCCTCAAATCTATACCAAGTCAAGAACCGATACTTTCATGAAAAGTAATTCTTGTTGACAAGTCCGTACTGACTGAACTCCCACAATTACTATATCAATCCGTTACCTGTAATCTTTGTTTTACGACTATTCGATTATTGTAGTGGTGTCTTGAATTTTTTTCAATCTGTTTTAATTCACTGGAATATTTTATTATGCTAAATTATGAGGAACAGTATTTTTCGATATTATTAAATTACTTAAACAGTAACCTATTGCCTATTTCAAGTTTATATTACTAAAGTGTATGGGGTGGGTGGGTGGGGCCTGTAAAGGCACAAACGACCGCTCTCTGTGAAAGGCTAAGCTCGAATGAAAAAACGCCCTGTGTAATTCTATATATAAATTACAAGCAAATCTCGTGCAATACTTGCAAAACCGGTCGACTATAAATAACATTTATAAAATCTAGCGCACGGGTCTTTGATTCAAATCAATGCTTGAACAACTCACAGGCAGTTGTTCATAAATCAAAATACAAACAAAGATAAATTATATTATGTTCTTTGTCGTCTTCGACTCCGACAAACATAAAACATTTATCTTCTTATGTATTTTGCATACATGCAAACGTCAGTCCCATTGACCACCACGTGAAATATTGAATACCAACTATTCATCCCTTAAATTACCATACAACACACGATGGTCAACGACAAATCACGTTCACAAAAGAATAACACAACACATAGTTGGGAGTTAGCCTACAGCCTTAGAGATCGACACAAAGAACGGGAAAGTAATATGCCGAACATCAGTAAACACCATTAAGACAGAGTAAGGAAAACACTATACATGTATATATTTAACATGAAATAATTTAAAATGATTTTTTCGAACGAAGACGGGCTTGCAAATCTCGATATCTCGTAGATATCAAAGACTATTTTAAGGTTAAGGAATGGAGCCAGATGAACAAACAGTTATAACATTTCAACTGGGTGGGTACTAAAATA